>SKCR01021828.1:0-130602 GCA_019454045.1 Zanthoxylum bungeanum
GGGTTTTCTATTTTTGTCTATCTCAAAAGAAAAATATAATTTTTCTTTATATACTTAGGGTAATTTGTTTCATAAAACAAATCAACCACTAGACTCCTACCCTTATTAATTTTCGGCCAAGGTAGGGAATTTTTGTTGATTTTGTTTCCAAAACAAACAAATCCCATTCCTTACTCAATGAGGAATTCGGCCAAGGCATTGTATTTTGATTTGATTTTGTTTCCCAAACAAACAAATCCTATTCCTTATCCAATGAGGAATTCGGCCATGGTGATGAATTTTGATTTGAATTTGTTTCCCAAATAAACAAATCATATTCCTTATCTAATAAGGAATTCGGCCATGGCAAGGATTTTTGTTTCCAGAATAAATCTTAGCCTTATTAAATTATATCATATATAATTCAATATTCTATTTTTAATAATTATCATATAATTATTAATACCTTACATTAACTTTTAATGTATAGTCTCAAGTGTGATGTAATTAATATTATTAATCATATTAATAATATTTATTCTTTGTGAGTATATAATTGGACTGTCCAATTAAATTAACTCCGCTAAAGTATATTGAGCTAGCACGGGGACCAAATGGACCTACGGTTCCGAGCTTCAATAATCTCGAAATATTAATTAATCTCTTAATTAAATATTTCGAATTATTAACTCCGGGTTATTCCACTAAAAATCTGAAGTTGCACTCCGGGTTATTAAGCCGAACCAAGTCGATGTCCACCGATATATTCATTGCATATGAATTGATCTTTCACGAGTATCTCGTAATTAGAGCCGGGTCATAATATCCGTTATACCCCTATAATTATTTTTACCTTAAGTACAATTGATTCTCCAATGAACGATTTATTCATAACTATTATGAATATTAATCTTTCTATTCGTAATAGAAAGACATGAGCGCTCAAATCATTCAAGTACCGAATCAATCCTTAAGAAAGATACTCATCTACTTCTCGCAAGAAGTAGTGAACTCCATGTCTATGTAAAACGTGTTGGACAATTATGACCCATAGCGTCACTATTTGTACATATCATGGTGTTGTTGTATAAATTAACTATGTGACAAAGGAGATTGCACTTTTATCATTTGTGATTAGATCACCAAGATATATAAATGATAGGAGGTCCCTGTGATTTGTTCCTGGAATGAGAATGATATGAGACAGTATCAGTCCATGAAGGATAAATCATTAAATATCCCTAGTCAGAGTATTATCGAGATTGGACATCGATGAATACGTAAAAGACTAGTATTACACTTGTGCGCGTTGTGAGGGCAAAACGACATAGTTCTCATATATTTGGGTATAGGATACTCATGCAAGTGTAATAGGAGGTTGTGTTTTACCGATGGTACAGGAAACAGCTTCGCTCTAGATAAGACCCCTCGGAATTCCATTGGTAATATGACTATGTGTCTATGGAAGTCCGAAATCAGGGTAGGTGTATTTGGTCTTAACCTGAGACTTGCACCGCTAATACTTACGACAATCAATATACTTTGGTTGCGGTCGTCCAGGGCTTTAACAGGCTCTGTGTATGCTTATGCTGGGTATATTGAGAATCGTAGTGTGTTGGGTGTGATGTAAAGACGGAAGTGTCACTCCAGTCATATGGAGATGATGATCGCGCAGGGATACATAACTGGTTCTCTAAAAAGGTTGCAACCGTCGGGATAATATGACTTGGTCATGATTATCCGAAATTAAAAAGACTAGTTGCTCGTAATCCGATATATGCTTCGTACGGGGCAGACACTGTACCAGCCCCAGGCCTTGCATGTGATCATTCGATACTGGATCGAAATACGCAATACTATGTATACTACGCCTGATATAGATCCTTTATTCCTGTAAGGATATTTCTGGAGAATTGGGTAGGCATGGCGCTTTGCTAGAAGCTAACCTTGTCTTGTAAATTGGTATAAACGTAGTACGAGGTACTTACGTGTTCGGATAGTTCGACGACCGAATTTACTGCCAACATATCCGGGGATCTCATGGGTCGCTTCCCGAAGTTTCACCGATGACGTATGACTCGCACTTTTATTAATCTGGGATTAATTAGAAGAGAGAGAAAATTAATCTGGGATTAATTGCAGAGATATTTTATCTGGGATAAAATATCATATAAAGAGAGAGAACGATTAATTTGGAATTAATCGGCAAATTAATATATTCGATATATTAAACGAGATTGGATTTCGACGCGGAATTAAAATTAGATTTTAATTCGGGCGAACGAGTTAATTTAGAATTAATTCGTTAGCTACGTGAATAGTGATTTCACTAGGCATAATCATTTAATTACGTCGCAAAGGAAAATTCGTTAATTTGGAATTAGCGAACCCGAGCCCGAGAGTGTTTGCGAGCGCATTCGCATTTCGAATTCGAGTGCGGCACGCAAGTCACATCAAGCGTCAAATCATTAGTCGCATCAAGCGTCAAATCACTTGTCACTTTGAGTGATGTGACTTGACAACTTGATTGACTTGATGTAAGTTGATGTTTGAGTGTGTTACACTCAAGTGTGATTGAATGAAATGACTTATACCATTTTATTTGATTTTTTTGTATATCATTCATTAACTTGTTTTTCGAAAACAATTACAACTCTCTCTTTCTCCATTCTCTCTTCTTCCTCACGCCCAAGGTACTGAAACTTTCTAGTTTCTGGTTTGCAAAAAATGTGAGAAGGGAAGCCAAAGTGCTTGGTTTTTGTGGCAAAAATCAAGAGAGCTAGCACTCCGAGAGACATGCGAAGGTGATAGGGAAGTCCACCCATGAGCCGGGAATTGTTTCGCAAAGCTTGGAGCTTGGAAGATGACCTCATATGGCCGAAAATCAGTGAATTGCTCACTGTCCCTGCCGAATGCACAAGGAGCGGAAATGGAATTTGTGTTCGTCAAAGCGTCGCTCAACCGCTCGATGTGAGTATTCTGCAACTCCCTCATATGTATTCACACATGGTCATGCTTGTTTATTGATCCTTGGGACCTTAGTAAACTCCAACAATGTTATCATGAGCAAGGAAAAGCATGAAAAAGTTTAGGGCTTAAAATTTGGGTAAACTTGTGTTTGAGCATGATTAATGAAATTGGATGAATTAGTATGCTTAAATGTGTTTATGTGTTTGAATTGAGGATTGATTGGATGAATTTGTTGAAATTGTGTTTGGAACAAATTTCCCCATTTTTCTTGGTGTTGGCCGAATGGTTGAGCCCTATAATGTCTTGGGATTTTTTATTTTTGATCATTGGATGTGTTGGAAATCATTCGGGAATATGATTTAATGTCGATTGTGGAATTAATTGGATTGAATTCGAATCAGACATAAAATCCTCAATATTGCCGAGACATATAGAAACATGAATGTGTTTGATTTTTGATGAAATTGTGTTGGACACTATATTATGTTGAAAAGCATGATTAGTTGTATAAATTTATGATTTGTAATATTGATTTATGTGATTAATTATGCAATACACTTTAGGATAATTAAATGTGAAATTGGATTTTGTAATTTAATTATTTGGTCTTAAATTGGATTTGGGATTGTTGTGTTGTAAATGGGCTTATTGGGCTTAGTTGTACTAATTTGGGTTTAGGCTAAATTGGTTGGATCCAATTGGGCCCAAAACCGCTTCCTTAAAGCCCAAATGCGACTAATGGACCTTTAAAGTTCAATTGGGCCTAATGGGCCAAAATTGATTTCTGGGTTTATGGGGTAACTCCGGATTGGACTTTGGTTATTGGGTTCGACCCGAGTTGACCAAAAGTCCACACCTTAAGAAATTAATTTAATGCCCATTGGACTTAAATTAAATTGACGTTGGACGTTAATCGGGCTTTGAGACCCGTAGCGATTAAATTTGGAATTTAAGTCATAAAGGTTCGTTAATAAAATGTAGTATTTAATTTGGAATTAAATAGCGAATTAGAATTAAATACAAATTGAATTGGATTTAATTATGTAGTTTAATTTAATTCAAGAATTCGTATTTTGAGTACTTATTCGCAAAAACGAGTTTGACTCGAGCAAAATCAAATCGTTGTTTGAACATTGGATGATCACTAATTATCAGATTAATTAATTTGATTAGATTGATTGGTAACATGCTTGTGTGAATACATGGTTGCGATGCTTAAATAATGTATATCGGATGGATATTAGATGGGTGGGACAATTTTATAAATTGTTATAATAAATTTGATTTATTAATTGGACATGCGTGTCCAGCCTTATTACCTCCTTATTCTTTGTATTCTCTTCTCACCTATTCCCCTCAATGTAAATGAGGTTTCTTTAGAAGTGTAGTGTAACGGGTATAAGTAAATACTTGTGCTAGCGGGAGAGAGAAAGTGAGAGATTTGATCTAGGATCAATGTGTAAAGTATCCATCCGCATATCATTATTATTTTATTATACGCGCTTTATTATGTGTTTAGAATGCATGTTTAAGGGTGTATGATGATGAAACCTTAACAAAGATAATAAATTGGTTGCCAATTTGCACGCGAAAAACCCTCGCAAAATATTAAGCGTTTTTCCTTCCATTGAGTGATTCTCATCAAGATCCGAGACTGGCATTGGCTTGTTGGCCAAAGTCAAGGCCTTTATCCGTCGAGGATGTGTTTGAATCACGAAGGCTTTGTTCCATATCAGTGTCTTGTCAAGTTGTGGTTTGTTGGCCAAAGTCAAGACCACTTCTTGTCCATCGACATTGATTACGAAGCTTTCCATGGTCAATGGGTCGCACTTAACTAGGATCACTAAATTTATTGTGCCAAAGCCAAGGCTTAGTTGATTCAGAGGAAAAAGCTTAGGTAATACATTGGATGTATTGGCATATATAAGATATATGTTTCGGACTTGGATGTCCCCCTACCGGATCTAGGAATTGGATTGGATCCAATTGATCTTAGAGATCTACCTAGTTAATTATCATACAATTTGTTGGCTAAAGTCAAGATTGTGTGATATTTAACGGGATCCTAGCCCGCTAGGAAACACGGTTTCCCGAGTACTCGACAGAGGGTTAGAGGCTCGCCGAAAAATAGTGGGAGGCAAGAATTGAATTTGCAATATTCGTTTAATTACTTGCCATAAGCGCTCATTCAAATATCATTCGTCAAATAAATTAAATGTTAGTTGGACTAATATTTAAATGTTGTTTTAAAACAGTTGGATTGTATTCAAAGTATTCATTTAATGTTGATTTTATAATTGGATTATAGTAATCAATATAATTGATTTTAATCTATTAAATTATAGTTGATTAAATAGTTGGACTATTGTAATCATTATAATAAATAGTACCTAAATCGTTGATTAAATAACTGGACTATTAGAATCAAGATAAAATTGAAAGATTGACATTTAAAACATAATCCTAGGGAAAATGTATTTAAATGGTTTAATTTTCCAATTGGGAATAAAGTTTCAGGATGGTCCTGGAAACTAATAAGTTACTTTATTTGATAAAAAAACATATTAGGCCTAAGCCCGGAGTTAAGCAAATAGTAGAGCATAATCTTTGGAAGATTTATGTGATGATAACTTAAGTACTTAATCCATTAAGCTTGTCACAGTAGACTCCTTAATTTCTGAATCAGAACTAAGGATTAGATCCTTAAAGTATGATAAAGAAATTGCAGGATCTTTAAAATCTATTTTTAGATTTTAGAAGTACTAAATTGTAATAAATAATTATTGGAGAATTAATGACTATTCTCAAGGAGACAAAAGTCAAAATTTGCAATAAGGCAAGTAGCGCAAGGTGCACCTTACTTCGATATTCTAGAAACCCGAGGCTTGGCCAAAGGCTACTGGAATATAAAAAGGGCAAAGGCAAAATCATTATAATCTTTTAGAAAGATAAATGACATATCCTAAAATGTCTGCTTAAATGTGGCAAACAGGATCGCGGAAGCGTGACTGCCGTTTGGACAAAGCAGACATGAAGGAATTGAAGACGAGCAAGGCTCTGACTTCAAATATGTTTGTCATAAATATATTCACTACTAGTATTAAAATCGGATTTTAAATGCTTAGTGTAATACATAAAATATATGTATTGATGTTCAGAATCTGTTTTGAACAGGATACTGACTTCAATAGAGATTTATCTGCGAATTGGAGACATGACGAAAATCGCTGTTTTAACCGCAGAAACCTAATTTTAGGAACTACCCTCGGGTTTGTACCTAAATTGGGAAACTGTTATAATGTACCTAGTTTGACTAGATACATTATCTCTATATCAGTGTTTAATCCGTTGCGGATGTACCTTTATATTCTAGAACACTAAAGTGTTTTATTTTATAAAGATGATATTGAGATATACACATTAAATGTGAATAACATAATTTATATTTTGAATATAAATAAATCTCAAAAGTATGAAACATGACAAACAAACAGCTCAAACTGATTTGATCAGAAGAAACTAATTTGTGGCATTGTCGTCTGGGACACAATCAAACAAGACTCGTATATCCACACTTTTGAAGAGTGGGTACTTGGACTAATTTGATCCCAATCAAATAAAGTCTACGAATCTAGTTTATTAGGAAAAGTGCCTAAACACACATTTACTTGGTGAAAGTGTAAATGCCACCGATCTGTTAACCCTAGTTCATAGTGAAGCAAGTGGGCCTATGTCTAGCTAGGCTAGAGGTGGATATGAATATTTCGTGACCTTTACGGATGTGGCATCGCGTTATGGTTATGTGTTTCTTTTGAAGAACACAAATCGGAAACTTTTAAGTTTCGACACGAAATAGACAAACAGATCGGCTGAAGTATTAAACCGTCACGGTAAGACCGTAATGGAAAATACTTAGGCAATAAGTTTCTAATATACTTGAAAGAGTATAGTATTCTTTCAATGAGGACTCCTCCTGGAACACGTCAATTTGACGGTGTGTCCGAACAGAGTAACCGAATTTTGTTGGACATGATAAGGTTAATCATGAGTCCCTCTGAGCTAACATTTCCTTCAACGGATAAGCATCAACAGTGCATAACTTATTTAGAATAAGGTTCCATAATAATCTATTTGACAGATATCATATTAGATATGAACGGGAAAGAAACCAAGTTTCTCATTCCTGAAAATTTGGGTATGCTAGGCATATGTTTGGATGATACCAAACTAAAACCCAAATTGGATAAGTGCCAATTGTAGGTTATCCTAGGGATACATAAGTATAGTACTTATACATCTCACTGGAGAACAATTAGATTGTTGCTCACCATGCGGTTTTCCTAAGAGGAATACCGATATGCAGTGGTAAGTGGGAGGATAGTAAAATCGATGAAAATCGGAGTAATACTGTTCAAGGTACCGAGTTCTTAATGGAACACATATAGTTCATCAAGGATGAAACTATACCATAATCTTCGAGTACACAAGAACTGCGTATGTCGGAGAGAGTCAGAAAACAACCCGGGGTATGGGTTTCTGATCTCACCTCATAAAGATGTCTATCTTGTTGAGGTATACCAACTGACTACGTATGAGGAAGTGATACAAGGTATCGACTCCCTATTATGGCAAACTGTCATGATATCCGAATAGGATTCCATGTATATCAACAAGTTTGGATACTAGTTGATGTACCGCAAGGCATTATGCCTATTGGTACTATATAAGTCTTCTAGGAAGACGTACATGGAAGGCAACATACCAACGTACTAAGCTAGGCTTGTAGCAGAAAGGTATCGTTATCAATATTGTGTTGATTACGATTCAAACTTTTACCTGTTGCCACAGTAAATCCATTTGGATAATGCTTGCTAAAGCTGCATGTTTCATTTGTGAAATATGTCAACTGAATGGCAAAATCGCTTTCCTGAAAAGGAAACCTTTCGGAGGATGTTTGCATCATCCTGGCGGTTTTATCGTACCATAACAAGCAAACAAGGTTTGTAGGTTATTCGATCCATGTTTGGATTGAAGCAAGCATTGGGTTCTTGGAATTATCGTTTTGATGTAATCATAATGATTTATGATTTAATTCAAAACGTAATGATTCTTGTGTACATAAGATGGTTAGTGGGAGCGCACTGACAGTGGCTGTCTTATACAATAATGATAATATGTATCATTTCTTTGAAGTGATGTGACTTGACAACTTGATTGACTTGATATAAGTTGATGTTTGAGTGTGTTACACTCAAGTGTGATTGAATGAAATGACTTATACCATTTTATTTGATTTTTTGGTATATCATTCATTAACTTGTTTTTTGAAAACAATTACAACTCTCTCTCTCTATCCATTCTCTCTTCTTCCTCACGCCCAAGGGGCTGAAACTTTATGGTTTCTGGTTTGCAAAAAACATGAGAAGGGAAGCCAAAGTGCTTGGTTTTTGTGGCAAAAATCAAGAGAGCTAGCACTCCGAGAGACATACGAAGGTGATAGGGAAGTGCAACCATGAGCCGGGAATCATTTCGCAAAGCTTGGAGCTTGGAAGATGACCTCCTTTGGCCGAAAATCAGTGAACTGCTCACTGTCACTGTCGAATGCACAATCAGCAGAAATGGAATTTTTTTTCGTCAAAGCGTTGCTCAACCGCTCGATGTGAGTATTCTGCAACTCCCTCGTATGTATTCACACATGTTCATGCTTGTTTATTGATCCTTGTGACCTTAGTAAACTCCAACAAAACGTTCCCAGCTACAAAACAAATTGTGCCCCCAAAGTACATAGCTATTGGTTGGGATTGCTACACCAACCTCACTTTTGTAAATCAAATGACACAGCCTGCCATGCAGGAGTTCGTAGTACACTAAGGATTAAGATCAATCCATATATGACCATCAAGTAGATGGAAATAACTTTCTTTGCTTAACGAATATTATAAGAATGTCATTTCTATCTGGGTCCAGTCCTATATGATCGCATCATACAAGGTGTCTCCATTCTCTTGTCTCTACATGGACGATCCGGATTAAGATCGCCATACAAATATAAAATAGACCGCAGCTATAGATAAACCACAAACAAAGTACCTGGTTTGTTTGCTCTCTATGGACTATTTAAGATTACTAACTTCAGACTCAAATCCTCTGGTGTATGACACTCATACACTAAGTCTGAAGGTACATAAGTAATCTACGGTATTTACGAAGATATATAATATGTGAAAGATAAACAAACAATTTGATAAATGAATAATGCATCGTTTTATTTCAAAACACATGAAACCGTTTACATCACATGTAGCTCTAGGGCATACATCCCAACATTATTACACAATGTACAGGGTATTGTCAAGACCACCCATAAGGTAGTTCTTGCATAGGAAGTCGCTAGACTACCATGTCTCTTCTCGCAGTTCCTTGGCTGCCTCTGATTCACCCTCCATAGGACCCGGAGGATGTGTGAGGTACTTAAGCTAACTGCAGAGTTCTCAGGTAGAACAACATTTTATTCTGCCACTGTTTGAAGTTTGCCCCACCAAACTTCTTCGGTTTTTCTCCATGAGAGACCGGTACTGTGATGTTTCCGCTAACCATATGTAACTGGAAACAAACATGGTTTAATAAGTCTACAAAAGACAAATTATACAATGACCAACAAATGATCTTGTCTCAAGTGATATACCAAATATCCACTTGTTGTTCTATTGGACAGAAGTACCAATAAACACAAGTCCTTGAATTTCCAACCAAGATTTCTTATGAAAAGTAAATAAATGAATATTCCCAGAGGACGAGGGGGGTCCGGAGTAACCACTTAAGTCCATGACCACTTAGGCTCTTATCACATTTTTTACAGAATATCCTTTAACTACTTTCTCAATAGAACCTCTTAGCAATTCAAACTCTGTATTTCATTTTTTTTTTCAATGTCACAAAATAATATATGATAAGTGTAGATATATGTGTAAGTGTCAATCAAGATTGGATGGAATTACTTGTGTAAGATTACACTTTAAATTCTCAACCAAGTATGCAACACACAATAAATTTTCAACTTTATCACTAGGTGTATGCTTGTGATAATTGAACAACCTAATAATAACTTAAATCTATACTACCAAGATTATATTGATTCAATATATGATTAACTAAGTTAATATTAATATAAGTCTTTGCAGTTTATAACAATTCTAGGACTATTTCGTCAGTGTCGCGTTCGTATCTACGTTCGAACGAGATTGTCCAGTGTGTGTACATTCGTGTTGCGTTTGATAACACGTTCGAACGAACTATTCCAGAGAGTTCACGTACATGTAGCATTTGATAACACGTTCGAACGAAATATTTCCAGAGAGTTCACGTTCGTATAGCGTTCGAGAACACGTTCGAACGGAATGATTCCAGAGAGTTCACATTCGAGTTGCGTTTAGGACGCGTTTGAACGAACTAAGTCAGAAGGTCTGCGTTCAATTCGCGTTTGAAGACGCGTTCAAACGTTCTTAGGCAGAAGGCTTGCATTCGAGTTGCGTTTGAAGACACGTTCGAACGTTCTTACGAATTTTCAGATTTTTGCCATCGCGTGCGTCGGGCGTTCGAACGCCTTACGGGTTTTTCATGCACAGTCTATAATTTGTTTTCTAGAAATTTTCTTAACTACGCATGTGATTTACTATTTAACAACACTAATTGATAAGTTTTTAAGATTGTTGAACATTTAGTGTCATTATACAGTAAATTAACATGCAACAAACAAATCAAATCCTGAAAACCAAAATAGATCTAGTATGACATGCATAAACCCTAAAACTTTTAAAACAAGAAAAACCTGGTACAGTGAAGAAATCTTTGATCCGAGTCGAGATAAATCTATGTCCTTAAGAACTTATCAGCCCCGTCTCGGTGCTCTACGGATATGTGTCTAATGTTCTCCCAGGATAACCCGGATTCCTCTTGTTCGATAGGCACACCTTAACAAGATCTTGAACTTAGAATATGGTGGAATGCTCTCTGACTCAAGAAAGCAATTCAGACTCTCACTTGTAGGATAAAATTCGGATTTAATTTGTATATCTTTAAAGGAACAAAGTGGCTTCCTTTTATAAGCATGGAAGGGTTCCTCAAGGACACCCTTTGGGTTATAGTGCAACCCTCCAAAGGGTTGCACCCCTCATATGCATCCCTAGAGCATATGACCATGTTACACACAAATGGAGGACATGTCCCTAAGAGGTACCATCCAAAGGACATGTCCCTCCTCCATCTAACATAAAATATTTGAATATTTAAAAAATTTACAACAAGAATGTTACCACTCGATGAGCAAAGTTTCTGCTGGACAATTCATGGAATCAAGAGTTGAAGACCAATCAAGAGTTTCTCCATCAAGAACCTTAATAGAAACCCTAAGGAAAATATGAAATTTACAAATGAAATGGCTTGGTATTTATAGAAAACCCTTGCCTCTACCAAACATGGCACCAAATATGGCACCAAATATGGCACCAAATATGGCACCAAATCTTCCACCAAACATGCAAGCATGTTTGACAATTTTCATTTATTTTATTTTATTTTATTTTTTTGTTTTGAAAATGACTTTAATAATTACACGTAACACACTTACGGATGTTTATCACTTTCGGTCATGCAAACTTCAGAATTCGAAATTATTATGAACGTCAAAGTTGTAGATATTTGCGTCTTCTTTAATCTGGAACTTGAATCACCTTAATCCGATATCGGAGTAAACCGTTATGGCCACATTATGAAACTTATGCAAAGTTGAAATTTTCGAAATTGTACTTCGTTAGAACGTCATTTAAGTTTCCAACCTCTAAAATCGAAATGTCAACTCCAATTTTTACCGTTATTTGTTCCATATTTTGTCCTGAATGATTCCATTGAGTCCTGATTTTATTTTATCTGCAAAATAAACTAAAACACATCAAAACGTTCATAAAACCCGAAAAAATATACAAAATATTAAGTAAAAGGGGCGGTAAATAGTGATATATTTTCCGCTCATCACACCTCCAAACCTAACATTTTGCTACTCCTCGAGCAAAAAAAATAAAATTAAATAAAATAAACAACTGAAATTAGCGTATGCAACAAGCCTTTAAACCGTCACGGTAAGACCGTAATGGAAAATACTTAGACAATAAGTTTCTAATAGACTTGAAAGAGTATAGTATTCTTTCAATGAGGACTCCTCCCGGAACAAGTCAATTTGACGGTGTGTCCGAACCGAGTAACCGAATTTTGTTGGACATGATAAGGTTAATCATGAGTCGCTCTAAACTACCATTTCCTTCAACGGATAAGCATCAACAGTGCAGAACTTATTTAGAATAAGGTTCCATAATAATCTGTTTGACAGATATCATATTAGATATGAACGGGAAAGAAACCAGGTTTCTCATTCCTGAAAATTTGGGTATGCTAGGCATATGTTTGGATGATACCAAACTAAAACCCAAATTGGATAAGTGCCAATTGCAGGTTATCCTAGGGATACATAAGTATAGTACTTATACATCTCACTGGAGAACAATTAGATTGTTGCCCACCATGCGGTTTTCCTAAGAGGAATACCGATATGCAGTGGTAAGTGGGAGGATAGTAAAACTCGATGAAAATCGGAGTAATACTGTTCAAGGTACCGAGTCCTTAATGGGACACATATAGTTCATCAAGGATGAAACTATACCATAATCTTCGAGTACATAAGAACCGCGTATGTCGGAGAGAGTCAGAAAACAACCTGGGGTATGGGTTTCTGATCTCACCTCATAAAGATGTCTATCTTGTTGAGGTATACCAACTGACTACTTATGAGGAAGTGATACAAGGTATCGACTCCCTATTATGGCAAAGTGTCATGATATCCGAATAGGATTCCATGTATATCAACAAGTTTGGATAATAGTTGATATACCGCAAGGCATTATGCCTATTGGTACTATATAAGTCTTCTAGGAAGACGTACATGGAAGGCAACATACCAACGTACTAAGCTAGGCTTGTGGCGGAAAGGTATCGTTATCAACATTGTGTTGATTACGATTCAACCTTTTACCTGTTGCCACGGTAAATCCATTTGGATAATGCTTGCTAAAGCTGCATGTTTCATTTGTGAAATATGTCAGCTGAATGGAAAAATCGCTTTCCTGAAAAGGAAACCTTTCGAAGGATGTTTGTAACATCCTGGCGGTTTTGTCGTACCATAACAAGCAAACAAGGTTTGCAGGTTATTCGATCCATGTTTGGATTGAAGCAAGCATTGGGTTCTTGGAATTATCGTTTTGATGTAATTATAATGATTTATGATTTATTTCAAAACGTAAATGATTCTTGTGTATATAAGAGGGTTAGTGGGAGCGCACTGACAGTGGCTGTCCTATACAATAATGATAATATGTATCATTTCTTGGAAATGATATTCCCATAAAAACAATCGATGAAAGCTTGGCTTTCGATAAAACTCTCTGAGAAATCGTACATTGAAAAATGTACGCGACCTGGTGTCTCATATGCTTTGAGCATATGAATTCACAAATAGGCCAATCCAAGTGATAGTCACTGAATTGATGTTAAGAACATCCGTTAGTATCTTAGAGATCTAAGGATGCTGTCTTAAACTATGGAGATGGAGAACTTGAAGTGACTATGATCACTACTGCAAGTTTCCTAAACCGATAAGACGACTAAAAGTCGCAAACGGTACTATACAGTTTGAATAACGGAACAGTGAACTAGAAATCTTCCAAGCAAGATACTGTTACCGAATAAACAATAAATGCAGATTATTACTGCTGCTGAGGCAGCAATAGAAGCCATTTGGGTCGATAATAAATCTAATTAGATTAGATATAATTTTGTTAGCAGCTGAGCTAGGCTTCAGCACAAGCTAAAGAATTAATGGTCACATCAACGATCCAGATACATACTTCGATATTCATCTGATTCATTCAGATCATACATCCTGGCGATGTGATGATCCTATAAATCGCATCAGACGATAATCATACAAATCCTCTGACGAAAGTCTTTTCTCAGTAATTTGAGCCAACCGTACATAGTTCGGGTGTAAGACACTCGAGTGACTGGCTATAGGCCAAGTGGGAGATTGTTGGACAATTATGACCCATAGCGTCACTATTTGTACAGATCATGGTGTTGTTGTACAAATTCACTATGTGACAAAGGAGATTGCACTCTTATCATTTGTGATTAGATCACCAAGATATATAAATGATAGGAGGTCCCTGTGATTTGTTCCTGGATTGAGAAAGATATGAGACAGTATCAGTCCACGAAGGATAAATCATTAAATATCCCTAGTCAGAGTATTATCGATATTGGACATCGATGAATACGTAAAAGACTAGTATTACACTTGTGCGCGTTGTGATGGCACAACGGCATAGTTCTCATATATTTGGGTATATGATACTCATGCAACTGTAATAGGAGGTTGTGTTTTACTGATGGTATGGGAAACAGATTCGCTGGGGATAAGACCCATCGAAATTCCATTGGTAGTATGACTATGTGTCTATGGAAGTCCGAAATCAGGGTAGGTGTATTTGGTCTTAACCTGAGACTTGCACCGCTAATACTTACGACAATCAATATACTTTGGTTGCGGTCGTCCAGGGCTTTAACAGGCTCTGTGTACGCCTATGCTGGGTATATTGAGAATCGTAGTGTGTTGGGTGTGATGTCAAGACGGAAGTGTCACTCTAGTCATATGGAGATGATGATCGCGCAGGGATACAGAACTGGTTCTCTAAAAAGGTTGCAACCGTCGGGATAATATGACTTGGTCATGATTATCCGATATTAAAGAAACTAGTTGCTCGTAATTTGATATATGCTTCGTACGGGGCAGACACTGTACTAGCCCCAGGCCTTGCATGTGATCATCTGATACTGAATCGAAATACGCAATACTATGAATACTGTGCCTGATATAGATCCTTTATTCCTGTAAGGATATTTCTGGAGAATTGGGTAGGCATGGCGCTTTGCTAAAAGCCAACCTTTTCTTGTAAATCGATATAAACGTAGTACGAGGTACTTACGTGTTCGGATAGTCCGACGACCGAATTTATTACCAACATATCCGGGGATCTCATGGGTCGCTTTCCGAAGATTCACCGATGACGTATAACTCGCACTTTTATTAATCTGGGATTAATTAGAAGAGAGAGAAAATTAATCTGGGATTAATTGCGGAGATATTTTATCTCGGATAAAATATCATTTAAAGAGAGAGAATGATTAATTTGGAATTAATCGGTAAATTAATATATTCGATATATTAAACAAGATTGGATTTCGACGCGGAATTAAAATTAGATTTTAATTCGGGCGAACGAGTTAATTTAGAATTAATTCGTTAGCGACGTGAATAGTGATTTCGCTAGGCATAATCATTTAATTACGTCGCAACAAAAAATTCGTTAATTTGGAATTAGCGAACCCGAGCCCGAGAGTGTTTGCGAGCGCATTCGCATTTCGAATTTGAGTGCGGCACACAAGTCACATCAAGCGTCAAATCATTAGTCGCATCAAGCGTCAAATCACTTGTCACTTTGAGTGATGTGACTTGACAACTTGATTGACTTGATGTAAGTTGATGTTTGAGTGTGACACTCAAGTGTGATTGAATGAAATGACTTATACCATTTTATTTGATTTTTTGGTATATCATTCATTAACTTGTTTTTTGAAAACAATTACTACTCTCTCTCTCTCCCATTCTCTCTTCTTCCTCACGCCCAATGGGCTGAAACTTTATGGTTTCTGGTTTGCAAAAAACATGAGAAGGGAAGCCAAAGTACTTGGTTTTTGTGGCAAAAATCAAGAGAGCTAGCACTCCGAGAGACATACGAAGGTGATAAGGAAGTTCACCCATGAGCCGGGAATCGTTTCGCAAAGCTTGGAGCTTGGAAGATGACCTCCTTTGGCCGAAAATCATTGAACTGCTCACTGTCACTGCCGAATGCACAAGGAGCAGAAATGGAATTTTTTTTCGTCAAAGCGTCGCTCAACCGCTCGATGTGAGTATTCCGCAAGTCCCTCGTATGTATTCACACATGTTCATGCTTGTTTATTGATCCTTGGGACCTTAGTAAACTCCAACAAAACGTTCCCAGCTACAAAACAAATTGTGCCCCCAAAGTACGTAGCTATTGGTTGGGATTGCTACACCAACCTCACTTTTGTAAATCAAAGGACATAGCCTACCATGCAGGAGTTCGTAGTACACTCAGGATTAAGATCAATCCATATATGACCATCAAGTAGATGGAAATGACTTTCTTTGCTTAACGAATATTATAAGAATGTCATTTCTATCTGGGTCCAGTCCTATATGATCGTATCATACAAGGTGCCTCCATTCTCTAGTCTCTACATGGACGATCCGGATTAAGATCACCATACAAATATAAAATAGACCGCAGCTATAGATAAACCACAAACAAAGTACCCGGTTTGTTTGCTCTCTATGGACTATTTAAGATTACTAACTTCAGACTCAAATCCTCTGGTGTATGACACTCATACACTAAGTCTGAAGGTACATAAGTAATCTATGGTATTTACGAAGATATATAATATGTGAAAGATAAACAAACAATTTGATAAATGAATAACGCATCGTTTTATTTCAAAACACATGAAACCGTTTACATCACATGTAGCTCTAGGGCATACATCCCAACATTAGTACACAATGTACAGGGTATTGTCAAGACCACCCATAAGGTAGTTCTTGCATAGGAAGTCGCTAGACGACCATGTCTTTTCTCGCAGTTCCTTGGCTGCCTCTGATTCACCCTCCACAGGACCCGGAGGATCTTTGAGGTACTTAAGCCAACTGCAGAGTTGTCAGGTAGAACAACATTTTATTCTGCCACTTTTTGAAGTTTTCCCCACCAAACTTCTCCGGTTTTTCTCCATGAGATACCGATACTGTGATGTTTCCGCTAACCATATGTAACTGGAAACAAACATGGTTTAATAAGTCTACAAAAGACAAATTGTACAATGACCAACAAATGATCTTGTCTCAAGTGATATACCAAATATCCACTTGTTGTTCTATTGGACAGTAGTACCAATAAACACAAGTCCTTGAATTTCCAACCAAGATTTCTTATGAAAAGTAAATAAATGAATATTCCCAGAGGACGAGGGGGGTCCGGAGTAACCACTTAAGTCCATGACCACTTAGGCTCTTATCACATTTTTGACATAATATCATTTAACTACTTTCTCAATAGAACCTCTTAGCAATTCAAACTCAGTATTTCATTTTTTTTTCAATGTCACAAAATAATATATGATAAGTGTAGATATATGTGTAAGTGTCAATCAAGATTGGATGGAATTACTTGTGTAAGATTACACTTTAAATTCTCAACCAAGTATGCAACACAAAATAAATTTTTCAACTTTATCACTAGGTGTATGCTTGTGATAATTGAACAACCTAATAATAACTTAAATCTATTCTACCAAGATTATAGTGATTCAATATATGATTAACTAAGTTAATATTAATATAAGTCTTTGCAGTTTATAACAATTCTAGGACTATTTCGTTAGTGTCGCGTTCGTATCTACGTTCGAACGAGACTGTCCAGTGTGTGTACGTTCGTGTTGCGTTTGATAACACGTTCGAACGAACTGTTCCAGAGAGTTCACGTTCGTGTAGCGTTTGATAACATGTTCGAACGAAATGTTTCCAGAGAGTTCACGTTCGTATAGCGTTCGAGAACTCGTTCGAACGGAATGATTCCAGAGAGTTCACATTCGAGTTGCGTTTAGGACGCGTTTGAACGAACTAAGTTAGAAGGTCTGCGTTCGATTCGCGTTTGAAGACGCGTTCAAACGTTCTTAGGCAGAAGGCTTGCATTCCAGTTGCGTTTGAAGACATGTTCGGACGTTCTTACGAATTTTCAGATTTTTGCCTTCGCGTGCGTCGGGCGTTCGAACGCCTTACGGGTTTTTCATGCACAGTCTATAATTTTTTTTCCAGAAATTTTCTTAACTACGTATGTGATTTACTATTTAACAACACTAATTGATAAGTTTTTAAGATTGTTGAACATTTAGTGTCATTATACAGTAAATTAACATGCAACAAACAAATCAAATCCAGAAAACCAAAATAGATCTAGTATGACATGCATAAACCCTAAAACTTTTAAAACAAGAAAAACCTGGTACAGTGACGAAATCTTTGATCCGAGTCGAGATAAATCTCTGTCCTTAAGAACTTATCAGCCCCGTCTCGGTGCTCTACGGATATGTGTCTAATGTTCTCCCAGGATAACCCGGATTCCTCTTGTTCGATGGGCACACCTTAACAAGATCTTGAACTTGGAATATGGTGGAATACTCTCTGACTCAAGAAAGCAATTTAGACTCTCACTTGTAGGATAAAATTCGGATTTAATTTGTATATCTTTAAAGGAACAAAATGGCTTCCTTTTATAAGCATGGAAGGGTTCCTCAATGACACCCTTTGGGTTATAGTGAAACCCTCCAAAGGATTGCACCCCTCATATGCATCCCTTGAGCATATGACCATGTTACACACAAATGAAGGACATGTCCCTAAGGGGTACCATCCAAAGGACATGTCCCTCCTCCATCCAACATAAAATATTTGAATATTTAAAAAATTTACAACATGAATGTTACCACTCGATGAGCAAAGTTTCTGCTGGACAATTCATGGAATCAAGAGTTGAAGACCAATGAATGCCTTGGGTATTTTGTGTATTAATTAGATTAATATTGAAAACCAAAAAGTCCGGTCAATGTATTAGTTTTTGTTGTATCTATGTTTACAATTCAAATTGTTTGAATAATATGTCATATAGCATAGGATGCCCACTATTGTATTATAACATGATATGACATTAAATGTGATCGACGAAATCACACACGTAACGCAAGCGCACGTATTGCTCAAGTAGTATAAAAATATTGATCCCACGAGGACTTAATTTCTACTATTATTATTAATTATTGATGTTAAATGTTTACAGGTATCTAATTAAAGAGAGAAGAGAATGATTGCTTGATTGGTTGGTTGAATGTGGATTTGCTAAATAAAATATAAAAATCAACAAAGGAAATTAATAGTAAAGAAAACAAATGTCTAGGGTTGTGATTCCACACAATATTATTCTAATTATGAATTGATTCTCTTATACATATGTAATAAATCAGTTTGTTAACATGGAACACGAAGATATGCAAAAGCATCTTCCGATGGTCAGATGCAAATACCCAAAATAACCTAATTAATCATATGTCAATGTTAACCAAATTACACGAATTCATTAAGTTCAAGTTCCAATACTGTCTACCCCCGCCCGACTGGTATATTCCTATCCTGTAAGGAAATCTACCTAAGAGACATTTACCCCAAGGTGAGATCGTGAGCTATTGAGTCTAAGGCTGAAACCTAAAATCCATTTGTCAAGCTCATTTTAAGTTTACCAAATCAATCTTATTAGTGGCCAGTTAATAAGAAGCATTAAGATTAAGATTCAATAAATAAACCAAAACATAACATAATATATAAAGAAAATCAATTATTAAACTTTTGAATATTTTGCTTCATCACTTCCCTAGTGTAGGACACAGAAATCGGCGACGCGGTTCCAGGCTCGTGGCCTAGTCGGGAGTACAGAGTAGTCCGCGGGGGAACTAAACCGGATAAATAACATGGAATCGCCACCCGGTGTGAACCGGGAAAATGATTTAAGGTCGCACTCACCCCTCCATCGCAAGGGAAGACCTCAAACCGTTGGGTTCGGAATGGTCCCTTACTTATGCTACTTGTAATTAAATGATTTGTGCAATAACTTAACCGAATCTACACAACATATATATCCAAAAATAACCTAGATCTAGTTCGCATTCTTAAAGATAAATCTTACATCTAAGTTTGCATGCTTTGAAAGTAAGTCATCATAATGGCAAACATACGATATCACACAATAATCTCATGAGCATGTTGAATTATCAAACACGAAAAATAAATAACAACCTAAACATAAACGTAAATTAAATTCCTATTGTGAAAGAAAATAACTAAATCATGCATAAAGAAATAACGTACTAACGGCTAAGTCATGCTTAAGAATTAAATAACATACTAAAGAACTAATCATGCTCGAACACAAGGTTGGATAAGACGAAATATGTGTGTCTCTAACGTGGTACGTGGAGTTGTATCCCGAGTGCAGACCACAATAATGTCCATTCGGGATTTCCATCCGATATACCGCAAGAGAGAACACATATTCCGTTCATCCGGTAATCACATCATGCACCAATCCACGATACTCATGCGAATTAAAGTAATAAAATAAATAAAAAATAAAGGATAATAAATAAAAGGGGTGCCCTCAGGTCTAACCTCTTAAGTCATCTCTCGGAAACGCGTTACACGGCCGTCGGAAGGGTTGATGCTCCGCAACTCCTCCAGTTCACTGATTTTCTGTTTTCCTTTGTCACCTCGCTGTTTCGGGCTGCTGTTTCCTCTATTTTTGCTATATTTTATGGTCGTTGGGTTTAGTTACTGTTTGCGGTATTCGGGGACTGTTTTGGGGCTATTTTACGCGGTTTTTGGGACTGTTTTTGTTTCAATTTTTGATGTTCTGGTTGTGCAGTTTTTTGGGACTGTTTTGCGGTATTTCAGGGGGCAGTTTGCAGGTTTAAGGGTGCAGTTTGGGTGTAGTATGGGTGCAGTTTGCGGGGTAGTTTAGGGGCTGATTTGGGTGTAGTTTGCGGCTGTTTCGGTGGCAGTTTGTGGCTGTTTCAGTGGCAGTTTGTTCATGAATAAGGCTGTATTGGTTACTGTTTTTAGGCGTGAATGAAGGCTGAGTTTGTTGCTATTTTTAGGCATGAGGGACGGCTGTTTTGGGTTGTGTGACGTGAAGTAGGGGATGTGGCGTGAGTGTTGAAGGGGCTACTTGATGGTCGGCAGTGTGTTATTATGTGAGGAGTTGCGTGAAGTTGAGGGCTGTTATAGTCGGTAGTAGGAGGCAGTAGTCTTTGTGTTTATTAGCAAGGGCTGCGTTGAAGGCTGCTTATGTGTGGGTGGTGCGCTTGTGATAAGAGGGCTGTGTATTGAGTGATGAGTGAATTGAAGAAGAGAGAAGGAGAGGGTGTAGTTGTGCGTGGTCAGTGAGGTCTGATTGTGACGTGAAGGTACTGGTGAAGGGCGTGTGTCTCTTTGCTGGGTGAGTGCTTGCCGAGTGGTGTGATTGGGTTTTTTTGTGTGCTGTTTGATGAATGAGCCAGGGTTGAAAAGGTTGGGTTAATGCTTCTTTTTATAGGCAAAGGTTAGGGTTTACCTTGTATGAATAGGGAAAGGATTTTGTAATTATGGGGGTATCTTCTTAATTAGTATGTGATAAGGAAAAATCTATTTAATTAGGGATGTGATTTTATTTGATTTGATTTCTTCTCTTTTAATTAGGGATATGATTTAATTGAATTAGGAAGGTATTTGATGAGATTTGATTTGATTTTATTTAATTAGGGAATGTGATTTGATTTATTTGATTTGATTTCTTTAATTTGGGAAGGTGATTTGTCTTAATTTTAGCATGTGTTTAATGTGTGGTTTTTGTATTTTGGACATCTTTGGGCGTGATTTAGGTGATTTGGGTTTGGTTTGGTTTGGTTTGGTGGGCTTGGTGTGTGGTTTGGTGATGTATGGGCTTGGTGTGTGACTTGCGGGGATTTTGGGCTAACGAAGTGTTTTAAAACATAGGTCCAACAAGCTAACCCGAAGCTAAGCAAACGAATTTAGTCCAACATGACAATGATTTCTGACTTTTCCTTTCCGACGTCCGTTTCCTGCGACTTCCAAAACTTAAAGAGGAGTGTCTCTTTATGAGACTCATCATAGGGACTTATATGCAAAAATGTTGTGCCTACACCTAGATTAAAAATAAAATGCTAGGGTTAAGGGATCCACCTTTAATATTTCAAATGTAGAAATATCACTTTATTATAATATATAAATTATCAGTGTTACCCAATTAAGTCAAACCAGCCATAAAGGCAATGTTATTATTTATCCATAAACCAGCCATATAGGCGGTAATCATCTGTCACCTAAAGACCGACCATATAGACGGTATCACATTATGTCAAATAAATAAAACCAGCCATTAAGGCGGTTTCAACTTTAATCCATATTATTAAATTATAATTTCCATATTATAAAATAAGTAAGATTAATCTACCTTATCATATTAAAGGTTTCACTTTTCCCCCAGCGGAAATTAGTTACTAAACATAAAAGAAAGTAAAAAAAACACAAACTATTATTAATAAAAATAAAAATACATAATTAAAATACAGAAAATAAACACACAACATACAATACTCAAGAACTTTAATAGAAACCCTAAGGAAAGTATGAAATTTACAAATGAAATGGCTTGGTATTTATAGGAAAACCTTTGCCTCCACCAAACATGGCACCAAATATGGCACAAAATATGGCACCAAATCTTCCACCAAACATGCAAGCATGTTTGACAATTTTCATTTATTTTATTTTTTTTATTTTGAAAATGACTTTAATAATTACATGTAACACACTTACGGATGTTTATCACTTTCGGTCATGCAAACTTCAGAATTCGAAATTATTATGAACGTCAAAGTTGTAGATATTTGCGTCTTCTTTAATCTGGAACCTGAATCACCTTAATCCGATATCGGAGTAAACCGTTATGGCCACATTATGAAACTTATGCAAATCTGAAATTTTCGAAATTGTACTTCGTTAGAACGTCATTTCAAGTTTCCAACCTCTAAAATCCAAATGTCAACTCCAATTTTTACCGTTATTTGTTCCATATTTTGTCCTGATTGATTCCATTGAGTCCTGATTTTATTTTATCTGCAAAATAAACTAAAACACATCAAAACGTTCATAAAACCCGAAAAACTATACAAAATATTAAGTAAAAGGGGCGGTAAATAATGATATATTTTCCGCTCATCACACATCCAAACCTAACATTTTGCTAGTCCTCGAGCAAAAAAAAATAAAATAAAATAAAATAAACAACTGAAATTAAATTAAACTAAGCCACTTTCGTATGGATCACAGTATCATTTAGCGTATGCAACAAGCCTTTAAACCCCTAAGTGTCCCTAGTGGACGAGTTGTAGTCTCGTGAGGGTTTACAGTAACGATACCTACAAACGTCAATCAAATGCACACAAAAGCAAAAAGACTAAAGAAAAAAGTTAGTAACTAAACGAGTGAAATTTCTTATCCAAATTAGTAGTTGTTTTCTTTCTATCTAAATTATCAAATAAGTAAATTCTCCTATACTTTTTACCATTATCCATATACACAACCAACAAGGTATTAATCAAATCACTATGCCCATAATATTCGTAAGTGTAGTTGAAAAGAGATTAATATTTTTGTCCTAAATTTATATCAGAATTCATACCTTTTCAGCAATGAAATTGTTTTTTTATATAACATCTTTAATCCATGTAGCGAGCTTTGGGCCAGTGACTCCCAAACCAGTTTGCTTTAGGGAACTAGGTATTAAGACACCCCTACAGACTTAATTACTCGGATCTCAGATGTTTGATTTTTTTTTTTGTAAAACATCTTGAATCCATGTAGCGAGCTTTGGATGTTACGAGCTTTGGGTAAGTGACTCCCAAGCTAGTTGACTTTAGGGCAGTAGGTGTTAAGACACCCATACAGACTTAATTACTCGGATCTCAGATGTTAAAAATTCTACCGTTTGACGCAAACAATCTCTGCTTATTGAGGCCCTGAGTTTGCAAATGCCATAAAGACCCTCAGTTCCATGTGCTATGCTCCTACGGATCCGAAATGGGATGGCCAATGCCACGAGGGCATTATCCCTCCCCGTGCTAAGCATATCCCGAGGCTACAAACACCACTGAGGCTCTCTGTTCTTTTGCTTTGTACCTCTTAAGGCTACAAATGCCACGGAGGCTCGTGGGTCTTCCCTGTGCTATATACCTCCAACACTGGGCGGAATATGCCACAGAGGCCTGTGGACCTTCCCCGTTCTATGCAAACCCAAAGGTACCATAGTATCGAAGCCACTAGCCATCCATACATGCTATGATTACCTTGAGGCACCAAACGCCACGCTGAGTCGTTCACCGGGCGTGCTATGGATACCCAAGGCACCAAATTCCATGCAGGCCTTCATGCTGCGATCATTCCTCAAAGATGGAAGTCATTGGGTGTTAACATTCGAGCCCGAGTATTTGGTAATGACACTAGGGACTTGTGTGCCAATGGGGTGCACGATTTTCCCACATGCCTTGCATCTCTTCATGCAATCCAATCATAAGTATTTTCACAAGAATATTAAACATGATTTTCCCATTCAAATAATAGACAACCATAGATGAACAAGCTCTTATTTAAGAAAGGGAAAGTCATATTCATATTCAAGGGATCCACTACGCATATTACAACTCTTTAAGGGTCATTATAAGAGAGGCACTTACTGAAAATATCTTCCTCAACATCTTTGAAAAATTCTTAACAATGTCTTTCTGAACCGAGCTCTTCTTCTGAACAATTCTTAACAATGTCCTTCTGTACCGAGCTCTTCTTCTGAACATTTTGAAAGTAACAAGTGATGTTGCCATGATTTTTTCACGCAAAGTAAGCTCTTCATTCCCTTTTTCTTTCTTTATTTTTCAGTTTTGGGCAATGAAAACAAAACTCCAAAATTTGTATCTTAGGAATGAGATTGGTTTAGTTGGCTTTGTAAGTATTATTAGTGTGTATTTTTAGAAGTGTCTTGATGGTATTAGCATGGAGTGAAGCCATTGTCTGTATGAATGTATTAGGGGGGTTATACTTTGAGATTTAATGGTATATAAGTGGTTGGGAGTTGAAATTATTTCTAGTTATCAATGTTGAAGTGTGGAGAAGTGCTTATGTGAAGGGTTAGTATGATAGTGGGGATTGCTTTGAGCATTGTCTTTGAAGATTTGGTGCTAGTCCCTGAAATCGGCTTAGCGCCGCGACACTCAACACCCAGTGATGTATAAGAATCAGAGGCTCACTACCTCAGGCCTGATCGTGTAAGCGTCATGACGCTGAAGATTTGACGTCACAATGTATAATAAATAGAGGCTCTGCCTCGGGTCTGGTCAGGTAGTCGTCACGATGCGGAACCCTTAGCGTTGTGACATGAAACATAATATGCTCTCTCATAGGTCTGCTTGCATGGGTGTCGCGACGTGCCAGACCTGGCGTCACGACACGTTACAGAAACAGTTTCATTACATTTGATATTAAACTTAAGATGTTAGGGGCCACCCTAAGGGTTTCGTATCGACACATATACATGCATATTATAAAGGTCAAACCTTTATCAAGCTCACTTTGCTTTTGTTGCGCAAATAATTTGCACATTTTATGAATGATTCATATCGAAAGCTCAATCAAGTTCAAAACTTGATCGTAATAAGCTGGGAACAAACTTAGATCTATGGTTCAATGCTAATTTCTGGAATCGATATCAAATATCGCTCCCACTATAAGTTAAAGAATAATTTTCTTCGATAAGAAAATAACAAAACCAATAAGTATCAAATACTTTGTAAATGATTCTGGCATCCTATTAAACTTATACGGAAGATAACGTAGGGTCATTTCATCTAATTAATTATGTAGTTCCATTACAGTTTATCACTCTCACATTTGACTTCAATAAGTCAAGTCTTTTCTACAATTATAAACATCTGATGTTACCACCAAGTAATAAAACTATTTTATTGCTCGGGTCGTAGAAAAGATATTCTATCAAATAGAATATAATATTCTATTAAATAGCATAAATGATAAACTTTTATGTGTACCTCCAAGGCGCGAGTATTTTCAATTATATAACCATTATATAAAAGAAATATTCAAATCTCAAACCTTTTAAGATTCAAATTTTCTACTATACATATCATATATGTAATTGTAGAAACTAATGGAACCTTAATTAAAGAGATGAATTAGTGTTACTGGAGCATAACCCCAAGAGTATTGAAAACTAATTCGGTAACACTCAATATCAACGAATCAAATCATATAAGATTCAATTACTCCCACTGACCAATTTCATCAAGATGGATACGTGGAAGTTTAATATTGAGTAAGAATCACATTCAGTAAATAACTTTAGAACTAATTGCCTTTAATTCATATGTTTGATCATATCAAACATCTTTGAACAATTCAAAGACTCAGAATGAATTTCATAGTTTTCAACACTTCAAATAGAATATCTTTGAATCATTCAAAATATTCTATCTGTGTTTCATCAGAAACATATTGAAAGTTCTCGAACCATTCAAGACATTCAATATATATATTCTTTTAGAAAAATGCAACTAAGTCATGACAAATCATTAACTAAGTTACTAAGTGAAGAAAACTATCCAAGGTAATTTCTAATTCATTAAACTACATACATCTAATGTATTAGTCTAATAAATCTTGTGGTCCAATGACGATCATTGATTAAATGAGATTTAATCACATCATGAATATAATATTCATTAAATGGATAAGGATATATGGTGTGATATCGTATCAGACCATCATTTACCATATGGAATAAACATCTTATGCTTATGTGATAAAATCTCATAAAGCAATGTTCTAAGTTATTTAGTTAACCGAATATTTTCTTAATGTTATCTTTTCATTAATGACACTACTAGTCTTATTAAAATATGTAACAACTGTTTATATAGAACAAGTAATTATCCAATAGTCACAAGTTCTGATATCAAATATCAGTTATTAAACATTATTTTAATTCACTAGATGGGAGATCTGGTATCCAATACCTATAGTTGTCGTATTGTGAGAATCAATATTCTCTATACACAACTATACACATCTCATTTCTTAAGCTTTATAATTTGCGTTAAATTATTCACAACAATTGCAAATGACTGATTAGCAAACTGTGTTAGACACGTGACTTCTAAAAGTCACTAAAGCCAATAAACGTCATTATAAGATAAACAAATACTAATAGGGTTTTCTTAATGCCAGTTAAGAATCTCGAGACATGAACTAATTCAAGTCAATTCTTACTGTATAAGAAACTATTATTACTAGATAACTATGTTGGTTTCTATTATATGTCCCAAGGAAAGATTAAGCATATGAAATACAACAATGAATATATTAAAAGATGAAGTATGGCGGAATCATACTTACAAAGCTTTTGTGATGAGAGTGATGAAGAAAATCTTTGAATCTCCAAGCTTCAAGTTTCGGCCAAGGGAGGAAGAAGAGTTGAAGCTCCAAGCTTTGTGTATTCCAAGCTCTTTGATGGTTTCCCTATCACCTCCTTTGATCCTTCAATGTGCTAGCAAATGGAGAAAAGAAAATCAAATCTTCTTTGCCCTAATGGAAGTCACGGCATTGTGAGAGAGAGAGGAGAGTTGTCTTGATCCTTTTACAAAAATCAATTTATATTGTGCCATAATATTATTAAATTAATAATAAACTTATGACACAAATCATGCAATGGCTTAGAGTGTCAAACACTCAAACTCCATGCAAAACCATTGAGTGTATTGTACACTATCACCATGCAATGTATTAACAATTAAATAATGCATATAATGACATGTGTCATGTGGGCCCCACACGTTTCCAAATGAAAGTGGGCCCACGTGCACTCACGCGTTCGGGTTCGATATTTCTGAAATACCGAACTTACGTCGCGACGTTAATTAAATCGAATTTAAATAAATAATTGCGCCTAGCGAAATTATTATTTACGTCGCTAACGAATTAATTCTAAATTAACTCGTTTGCCCAAATTAAAATCTAATTTTAATTTCGCGTCGAAATCGAATTTCGATTATTATATCGAATATAATAATTTTATCGATTAATTCTAAATTAATCGTTCTCTCTCTAAATAAGGCACTTTATCCAAGATAAAGTTTCTCCGCAATTAATCCAAGATTAATTAAGTCTGAATCAAATATCATAGGTGAATCTTCAGGAAGCGACCCAAGAGATCTCCGGATATGTTGGCAGTAAATACGGTCGTCGGATAATCCGAACACGTACGTACCTCGTACTACGTTCTTACCGATTCACAAGACAAGGTTGGCTTCTAGCAAAGCGCCATGCCTACCCAATTCTCCAGAAATATTCTTACTGGAATATTAGATCTATATCAAGCGTAGTATACCGTAGTATTGCGTACATCGATCCAGTATCGGACGATCACATGTTATGCCTGGGGCTGGAAATGTGTCTGCCCCGTACGAAACATATATCGGACATCAAGCAACTAGTCTCTTTAAATCGGACAATCCTGACCTGGTCATATTGTCCCGACGGTTGCAACCTTTTATAGAGTACTAGTTCTGTGTCCTGCGTGATCATCACCTCCATATGTCTGAAGTGATACTTCCATCTCGACATCACATCCAGTACACTACGATTCTCGATAAACCCAGAAGAGGTGTACACAGAACCGGTTAAGGTCCCCAACCACCAAAACCAAAGTTTACCGATTGTCGCAAGTACTAGCGATGTAAGTCTCAGGTTAAGACCATATACACCTACCCTGATGCGGCCTCCCATAGACACGCAGATATACTACCAATGGGATTCCGCGGGGTCTATCCAGAGCGAAGCTGTTTTCCGTACCATTGGTAAAACACAACCTCCTATCGCACTTGCATAAGTATCCAATACTTAAATATATGAGAACTATGCCGTTGTGCCCTCACAACGTGCACAAGCGCAATACTAGTCTATCCGCATTATCGATGTCCGATCTCGATAATACTCCGACTAGGGATATTTAATGATTAAACCTTTATGGATTGATACTGTCTCATATCATCTCAATCCGGTATTAATCATATGGACTTTCGCCATTTATATATCAAAGTAAATAATATTACAAAACGGCAAAAGGCAATTTCATTATCACATAGTTAATTTTGTACAATAATACAATATCATTTACAAACAGTGACGCTATGGGACATAATGTCTAACAATCTCCCACTTGGCCTATAGCCAGTCACTCAAGCATCTAATACCCGAACTATGTATGTGTCGTTCAAAAACTTGCTGAAGAACAGCCTTCGTCAGCGGATCTGCAATGTTGTCATCTGATGTGACCTTCTCGACTTTTACATCGCCACGATGTATAATCTCCCGAATCAGATGGTAACGTCGAAGAACATGCTTGGACCGTTGATGAGACCTTGGTTCCTTAGCCTGTGCTATAGCCCCGTTATTGTCACAATACAATGGAACGGGCTCAGCTGCTAACGGAACTACTCCTAATCCGATTAGGAACTTTCGAATCCAAACTGCCTCCTTTGCTGCTTCAGATGCAGCGATGTACTCCGCTTCTGTTGTTGAATCGGCAACAGTATCTTGCTTGGAAGATTTCCAGCTCACTGCTCCGTATTCAAACAAAAAATGTACCGGATTGCGACTTGTAGTCATCCTTGTCGGTTTGGAAACTTGCATCGGTATACCCAGATACCGCAAGTTCTCCTCCTCCATAAATTAAGAAAGCATCCTTAGTTCGTTTAAGATACTTAAGGATATTCTTAACTGCTATCCAGTGACCTTCACCTGGATCGGCTGATAGCGACTGCACATGCTCAAAGCATATGAGACATCAGGTCGTGTACATATCATGGCATACATGATCGATCCGACTGCCGAGGCGAACGGTATCTGACTCATGTTGTCTCTCTCTTCCTGAGTCTTAGGACACATGTCCTTAGACAGAGAGGTACCACGTACCATCGGAATCAATCCCCTCTTGGATTGTTCCATGTTGAATCGCTTCAACACTTTATCAATGTATGTAATCTGGGAGAGTCCAAGCAGCTTTCTAGATCTATCCCGGTAGATCTTTATTCCAAGAATAAAGGCTGCTTCTCCCAGATCTTTCATGGAGAATTTTAATGAAAGCCAAGCTTTCACCGACGTTAGCATGGGAATGTCATTGCCTATAAGCAATACGTCGTCGACATAAAGGACAATAAAAGTAAGTGCTCTCCCACTAACCTTCTTGTATACACAAGGGTCATCTGCGTTTTGCACGAAATCATATTCTTTTATGATCTCATCAAAACGCTGATTCCATGACCGTGATGCTTGCTTCAATCCATAAATGGATTGATTTAACTTACAAACCTTGTTTGCAAGTCTAGGTACGATAAAACCGTCAGGCTGTTGCATATAAACATCCTCCAAAAGGTTTCCGTTAAGGAAAGCGGTTTTAACGTCCATCTGCCATATCTCGTAATCGAAATATGCAGCTATTGCAAGCATTATCCGAATGGATTTAATCATGGCAACGGGTGAGAAGGTTTCGTCATAATCAATACCATATTGTTGACGATACCCCTTCGCTACAAGCCTAGCTTTGTACGTTTGTACGTTGCCATCCATGTCGGTCTTCTTCTTGAAGATCCATCTGCATCCAATAGGCTTTACGCCTTTTGGTGCATCAACCAGTGTCCAAACTTGGTTGGCGTACATGGAATCCATCTTGGACTTCATGGCTTCTTGCCATAAATCGGAATCGATATTTTGTATCGCTTCCTCATACGTAGCCGGCTCATTATCCTCAATAAGATTAATATCTACATGAGGTGAGATCAGGAACCCATACCTCTCAGGTACTGTTCTGACTCTCTCCGACCTACGCGGTCCTTGTGTATGTGAAGTTTGTGGTACAGACTCATCCCGGACGGTCTGTTCTTGTTCCGTCGTTGATTCATTGCCAGGAACAGTATCACTACGATCTTCATCGAGTTCTACTTTCCTCCGACTTACCACTGCATTATAAAATCCTTCTCAAGAAAAAATGCTTGTAGAGCAACAAATACTTTGTTCTCTTGTGGGTGATAGAAGTAATATCCTTTGGTTCCCTAGGATATCCTACGAAAAGCATTTATCAGATTTGGGTTCAAGTTTGGTACCTTCCAAACGTTTAACATATGCCAGCATCCCCAAATCTTCAGGAAAGAGAAACCTGGTTTCCTTCCTGTCCATATTTCATGTGGAGTCTGTTCAACAGACTTCGACGGTACCTTATTCAAAATAAGTATAGCACTGTTTAATGCGTATCCCCAGAAGGATATTGGTAGCTCAGTGCGACTCATCATTGACCTTACCATGTCTAACAAGGTGCGGTTTCTCTGTTCGGACACACCGTTTAATTGCGGTGTTCCAGGAGGAGTCCACTGTGAAAGAATACCATATTCTTTCAAGTAATCTTGAAACTCATAACTTAAGTATTCGCCACCACGGTCTGACCGTAATGTCTTAATACTCTTCCCTGTTTGTTTCTCCACTTCGTGTCGAAACTCTTTGAATTTCTCAAATTTCCGACTTGTGTCTCATAAGATACACATAACCGTAACGAGATGCATCATCTGTGAAGGTTACGAAGTAGTGAAATCCACCTCTAGCCTGGCTAGACATGGGCCCGCATACGTCAGTATGAACGAGAGCCAACAGTTCTGTGGCACGTTCACCTTTACCGCTAAAAGGTGATTTAGGCATTTTGCCTAAAAGACAAGATTCGCAGACGTCATATGAATTGGGATCAAATTCGTCCAAGTACCCACTCTTCGAAAGTGTGGATATGCGAGTCTTGTTGATGTGTCCTAGACGACAATGCCACATATAAGCTTCATCTTTTAGATTACTCCTTTTGAGCCTTTTGTTTGTCATTTTAGGAGATTCATTTATATTCAAAATATAAAGACCGTTATTTGCAACAGCTGTGCAAAATTTCTGCATCATTTTTATATAAATAACACCCAGTGTTTCTGAATACAAAAGTGTAACCCTGCTGGGTTAACAAGGATACAGATATAATATTCATAGTTAAACTAGGTACAAATAACAGTTCAAAAGTTTAAGTACATGCCCTGAGGGCAGTTCTAAAACAAAAGTCCCTACGGCCAAAACAGCAACGGTGTGTTCCGTTTCCGACCCGTAGATCCATCTCCCCCGATGCCAGCACCCTGCTATTCTGTAGATCCTGCACATCAGTACAAATATGAGCACCACAACCAGAATCAAAAATCCAATTTTTAAAACTAGAAGTATTCATATTTATCTCAATAACAAACATACCAGAGGCGATAGCCTTGCCAGCCTTGATATCCTCCCTCTGCCCTTTGCCCATTCGGCAGTCACGTTTCTAGTGACCCCTCTTGCCGCAGTTGAGACAGACATCTTGAGATTTGTTCTTTGGCTTCCCAGAAGTCTTGTCGACTTGCCTTTACCCTTGTTCTTGAACTTCTCTTCCTCGCACCTCCAATTGCCTTGGGCCCAGCCCTTGGCGCATGAGAGGTCGATGCATAATGCGCCTCGCGCTTGCTCCCCTTTAGGAGTTCCTTTTCGGACTCCTTCAGCACGGACAACAACTCTCCAAGAGTGTCGTCAGTGTCCATCAACTTATAGTTGATGATGATTTGTTTCCAAGTATCGGGTAGCGATTGTAATAGCATATCAATCGTCAACTCTGCCTCCAAGACAATGCCCATCTTGGCTAACTCATCTATGTCAGCGATCATTTGAGTCCCGTGGGCCTCAACTGATGCGCCGTCTGTCATCCGGGAGCGGAAGAGTTTCCTTACTAGCTCGTACCTCTCCATCCGCTTGTTGGTGCGGTGGAGATCACGCAATCTTGCCATCATGTTATAGGGATCCAAGTCCCTGTTCTGGCGTCTGAAATGCTGAGTCATTGCAGCTAGCATAACTGACTGAGCTTGGTCACAATCATCACTATGAGTCTTCCATAACTCTAGCTCCAGTGGCTCAGTGGGTTTAGGCGGGAGAGGTCTCTGAATAGTATACAGCACCCTCTCAGCCCCAAGCACTATCTTGAGGTTCATTTCCCAGTCGGCAAAGTTTGTCCCTTTGAAGACATTATCGCCCATGATTATGTCGCGGACATTTCCCTTGCCAGTCATCTTGACAACTATAGTCCAACTATAAAGTCAACGATGTTATGGGTACAGTCAAACTGTTACAAGCAAATAACAATATATTAGTCCAACTAATTGTTAAAATATTGACGAAATAATTTTGAAAGACGCGTAAGGCTAAGTATCTGAACGAAATTGCAAATTCAATAATAGCCTCCCACTATTTTCTTCAAGTCTCTAACCCTCTGTAGAGAACTCGGGAAATCGAATTTCCTAGTGGGCTAGGATCCCGTTAAATAACACACAACCTTGACTTTGGCCAATAAAAGCTGTATGCTATTTAACTTAGGTAGATCTCTATGATCAATTGGATCTCATCCAATTCCTAGATCCAGTTAGGTGGACATCCAAGTCCAAAACATATGTATAATGTCAATGTATCCATTACATTTTCCTAACCCTATCCTCCGAATCATCTAGGCCTTGGCTTTGGCCAAAAACAAACCTAGTGATTCCAGTTAAGCGGGACCCATTGACGAGGAAAGTTTCGTAATCAATGTCATTGGACAAAAAGTGATCTTGACTTTGGCCAATAAAAATCACGATTTGGACAAGACACCGATATGCAACAAAACTCTCATGATTCAAGTACATCCTTGATTGACAAAGGTCTTGACTTTGGTCAAAAACAAACCAATGCCAACTTCGGATCTTGAACAAGAATCATTCAATGGAAGGATATTTGCTTAATATAAATTGAGGGATTTTCGCGTAATTGGCAACCAATTTATTTATCTTTGTTAGGTCTCATCATCATACACCCTTAAGCATGCTTCTAAAACATCATAAAGCGCGTAAAGTAAATTAATAGTGATATGCGGATGGATATATAAACAACTTGTTCCTAGAACAAATCACTCCCTTTCCTCTCCCCGCTAGCACTATTCTACTCTTACCCAATTACATAATACAATAAGAGAAACCTCATTTACATTGAGGGGAATTAGGTGAGAAGAGAATACAAAGAGATAAATAGATAAGGCTGGACACGCAGGTCCAATTTATAAATTCCAAATTTACAATAATTTCTAAAATTACCATTTCCCTTCTAATATCCATCCGATATACACTATTCATTCATCACATACATATATATTCAAACAAGACATGCCTTTTACAACCAATCTAATCCAATTAATTAGTCTTTGTTTAAGTGATCATCCAATGTTCAAACAACGGTTTGATTTTGCGCGAGTCCAACTCGATTGAGAATAAGTACATAAGGTACGAATTCGCGAATTATATCGAACTACTTATTAAATCTAATTAATTCGTATTCAATACTAATTCAATTATTTAATTCCAAATTAAATATTACACTTTTAATGTGCTTTAAAGACTTAGATTTTAAATCTAATCTCATTGGGTCTCAAAGCCCAACTAACATCCAATGTTTAATTTAATTAAAGTCAAATGGGCTTTCAATTGATTTATTAAGGCTTGGGCTTTGGTCAATGTGGGTCAAACCCAATTACCAAGCCCAAATAAGGAATCACCCTTAAATGCCACAAAACCAATTTTAAGCCCATAAGGCCCAATAAATTTTTAAAGCCCATTATATTATATTTGGACTTAATGGAGTGATTTAGGCCCAAATTGGATCCAATCCTTTTGGCCCAGTCTACTTGGTCCACCAAGCCCATTATGCCCAAATACAATATTAAAAGCCCAATTCACCAATTAAGCCCATTAATTAAATTTTAATATTCCAAACATTAAAGTCCAATTAATTAAAGTGTAAAACCAAGATTAATATATTAAACCAAATATTTCAAAAATACCCATTTAATTTATTAATCATCTATTTTTCAAAATAAATGTCCAACATTAATTTAAAAAAAAATCAACTCCTTTACATGTCCATTAACATTCGGCCAAGGTGAGTTTTTTGTGTCGATTTGTTTTTCAATCCGATTGAATTACTAATCTACGTCCCGTATACGTTCTAAGTCATCCAATGATCTTAACACAAAAAATTCCAATCCACTCCAAGTAGCAACACATTCGGCCAAGGATGAATTTGGGGAAAAAATCATCCAATGCATTTTTCATAAAATTGATTTCATATTATGTCATTTTACATACATATAAGCATACTCATCATCAAATTTCACAAGAACATGCTTCAATCAATTTTACCCAAATTTTAACCTAAAGTATTTCATGCTTAACCATGGCTCCATGATACCATTGTTGGTTTCTATTATATGTCCCAAGGAAAGATTAAGCATATGAAATACAACAATGAATATATATTAAAAGATGAAGTATGGCGGAATCATACTTACAAAGCTTTTGTGATGAGAAGTGATGAAGAAAATCTTTGAATCTCCAAGCTTCAAGTTTCGGCCAAGGAAGAGGAAGAAGAGTGAAGCTCCAAGCTTTGTGTATTCCAAGCTCTTTGATGGTTTCCCTATCACCTCCTTTGATCCTTCAATGTGCTAGCAAATGGAGAAAAGAAAATCAAATCTTCTTTGCCCTAATGGAAGTCACGGCATGTGAGAGAGAGAGGAGAGTTGTCTTGATCCTTTACAAAAATCAATTTATATTTGTGCCATAATATTTATTAAATTAATAATAAACTTATGACACAAATCATGCAATGGCTTAGAGTGTCAAACACTCAAACTCCATGCAAAACCATTGAGTGTATTGTACACTATCACCATGCAATGTATTACAATTAAATAATGCATATAATGACATATGTCATGTGGGCCCCACACGTTTCCAAATGAAAGTGGGCCCACGTGCACTCACGCGTTCGGGTTCGATATTTCTGAAATACCGAACTTACGTCGCGACGTTAATTAAATCGAATTTAAATAAATAATTGCGCCTAGCGAAATTATTATTTACGTCGCTAACGAATTAATTCTAAATTAACTCGTTTGCCCGAATTAAAATCTAATTTTAATTTCGCGTCGAAATCGAATTTCGATTATTATATCGAATATAATAATTTTATCGATTAATTCTAAATTAATCGTTCTCTCTCTAAATAAGGCACTTTATCCAAGATAAAGTTTCTCCGCAATTAATCCAAGATTAATTAAGTCCGAATCAAATATCATAGGTGAATCTTCAGGAAGCGACCCAAGAGATCTCCGGATATGTTGGCAGTAAATACGGTCGTCGGATAATCCGAACACGTACGTACCTCGTACTACGTTCTTACCGATTCACAAGACAAGGTTGGCTTCTAGCAAAGCGCCATGCCTACCCAATTCTCCAGAAATATTCTTACTGGAATATTAGATCTATATCAAGCGTAGTATACCGTAGTATTGCGTACATCGATCCAGTATCGGACGATCACATGTTAGGCCTGGGGCTGGAATGTGTCTGCCCCGTACGAAACATATATCGGACATCAAGCAACTAGTCTCTTTAAATCGGACAATCCTGACCTGGTCATATTGTCCCGACGGTTGCAACCTTTTATAGAGTACTAGTTCTGTGTCCTGCGTGATCATCACCTCCATATGTCTGAAGTGATACTTCCATCTCGACATCACATCCAGTACACTACGATTCTCGATAAACCCAGAAGAGGTGTACACAGAACCGGTTAAGGTCCCCAACCACCAAAACCAAAGTTTACCGATTGTCGCAAGTACTAGCGATGTAAGTCTCAGGTTAAGACCATATACACCTACCCTGATGCGGCCTCCCATAGACACGCAGACATACTACCAATGGGATTCCGCGGGGTCTATCCAGAGCGAAGCTGTTTTCCGTACCATCGGTAAAAACACAACCTCCTATCGCACTTGCATAAGTATCCAATACTTAAATATATGAGAACTATGCCGTTGTGCCCTCACAACGTGCACAAGCGCAATACTAGTCTATTCCGCATTATCGATGTCCGATCTCGATAATACTCCGACTAGGGATATTTAATGATTAAACCTTTATGGATTGATACTGTCTCATATCATCTCAATCCGGTATTAATCATATGGACTTTCGCCATTTATATATCAAAGTAAATAATATTACAAAACGACAAAAGGCAATTTCATTATCACATAGTTAATTTTGTACAATAATACAATATCATTTACAAACAGTGACGCTATGGGACATAATGTCTAACAAACTATATCCAAAACAGATATCTATTTAGATTACTAATCGTGACTTATTAACTAAGTCATTAACCATCTTGATTTTTCAAGAAAATCAGAACAACAGTTCTTGATGGTTTGAACTAATCTAACAATATCTAAGTCTACTGTCATTCTAGAACCTATTCTAGAAATACGCATCCGTAAGTAAAGTCGAAAAACCTATTAAGTATAGCATGCAACCAGTGGATTAGAAGTATAATTCTATAAATAATATAGAATAAAAGAAAAAGAAACAATTTCCATAAATTACGCACTGCTTAGTTAGGATTTTTACCCCGGCAGTATTTCCCACTACTTTTCGTAAATACCGTATCCCCAACGGACAACGGGAATTCGATAATTAAATAAATTCCATAGTGAGAGTAGGATCCCATGAATATATTTCGACTCACAGCTTTAGCAGGATCTCGCCTACGTATATTCATTAGGTAGACAACTCATTGTCAATCACTCACCAGTGACTCCTGATTTTGGTCCTGACCGTTTCTCGTTATGACAGCTTTGGCACGTTCACAAGGAGGCGTATATGTTAGGGTTGGTGCTCCAACTGCCAATCCGGATCGTATTTATGTCTGATTCGTAAATACAAGCAGTTCTATTTTCCATATATTACTATTTTAATGGTAGCACCTTTTCTTTTATACGCTATCGATTCGATATGATTACGATTAGATCGAAACTGAATCTGGTTCAGTGATACGGTATATTAGACAAAGACCTAGGATTTACAATATAGTGCGCAGTTACAAACATAGTTTGTAATTGACATTGGAAGCGCACTATAGTTGTATATCCTTAAATAAAGTTCCTGGTCAAGATTTACTAACACGGGTCGGTTAGTAAAATTCGCTGAGACTAGTCATGTCGTATATCGTGACTTGGTCCGTGTTGGACATAATGACCCATAGCATCACTATTTGCACATATCATTGTGTTGTTGTAGAAAATTAACTATGTGACAAGCAAATTGCACTCTCATCATTATTTGTGATTAGATCACCATAGATATATAAATGAAAGAGAGGTCCCTATGATTAGTTCCTGGACTGAGAATGATATGAGACAGTATCAGTCCCCGAAGGATTAATCATTAAATATCCCTAGCCGGAGTATTATCGAGACTGGACATCGATAATGCGGAATAGGCTAGTATTGCACTTGTGTGCGTTGTGAGGGCACAACGACATAGTTCTCATATATATAAGTATTGGATACTTATGCAAGTGCGATAGGAGGTCGTGTTTCACCGATGGTACGGGAAACAGCTTCGCTCTGGATAGACCCTTCGGAATCCCATTGGTATTATGACTATGTGTCTATGGGAGGCCGAAATCAAGGTAGGTGTGTATAGTCTTAACCTGAGACTTACATCGCTAATACTTACGATAATCGATAGACTTTGGGTTGGTGGTACAGGCTTTAACCGGTTCTGCATACACCACTTCTGGGTTTATCAGAGAGTCGTAGTGTATTGGATGTGATGTCAAGACGGAAGTATCACTCCAGTCATAGTGGAGATGATGTCACGCAGGATACGGTATTAGTGCTCTTAAGTGCTGCGCGGCCATCGGGATATTATGACAAGGTCATGTATATCCGATTATGGAGACTATGTTACCAGACATCCGATATGTGCTTCGGACGGGGTAGACACTTATCCAGCCCCAGCCCTAGCAAGTGACTATCCGATACTGGCCGATATGCACAATAAAATCATATACTACGCTTGATACAGATCTTAATATTCTTAATGGATATGTCCGGAGAATTGGGAAGACTTGGTGCTTTGCTAGGAGTCGACCTTGTCTCGTAAATCGGTAAAACGTAGTACTTGGTACGTACGTGATTTAGATACTCCGACGACCGTATTTACTGCCAACTTATCCGGAGATCTCATGGGTCGCTTCCCGATAATCCACCGATGACGCACAACTCGCACTCTTGAATAATCTGGGATTATATAGAAGAGAGAGAAAATTAATCTAGGATTAATTACGGAGATATTTTATCTAGGATAAAATATCGTCTAAGAGAGATAAGGATTAATTTGGAATTAATCGGTAAATAATATATTCGATATATTAAATGAAATTAGATTTCGACGCGGAATTAAAATTAGATTTTAATTCGGGCGAACGAATTAATTTAGAATTAATTCGTAGCGACGTAAATAGTGAATTCGCTAGGCGTAATCATCTAATTACGACGCGACGGAAAAATCGTTAATTCGGAATTAGCGAACCCGAGCCCGAGTGTGATTGCGAGCGCATTCATATTTCGAATTCGAGTGCGGGACGTAAGTCACATCAAGCGTCAAATCAAAAGTCACTTTGATGATTGATTGATTGATTGATGGATTGATGGATTGACTTGCATCACTCACTTTAATAAAGTGAAATGAATAGTGATGTATGTAAGTAGGTGTAATAGTGTTTGGAGGGAAAAGCATTTACTTTTGATTTTATTTAATCAATTAAAAATGGTTTTAATATTTTTCTTGGAAATTATATAAAGCATTTTTGGAAAATGCTTCACCAACCTTTACACATTTTTCATTTCTCTCTTTTTCTCTCTTCAAGCTCACGCCCAAGGGGCATTTCTTCACTGGTTTTGAACCAGAAAAACGTAAGCAATAGGGAAGCCAAGAGTGGGTTTTCATGGTGAAAATTCAAGTGCTAGCACACTTACGAGTCTTGCGAAGGTGGTAGGGAGGTTCGGCCATGAGCCGGGATCCATCGGACGAGGCTTGGAGCTCCGTTTTCAACTCAAAAATCTGTTTTTGGAGGCAGTGGACTGCTACCAGTGGGCGTGAATGGCAGTGGCTATTTGGGCTTGATTCGTCTCCAAATCGACTCAACCGATCGATGTAAGTATTCCGCTATCTTCGTTGGTGTATTCACGCATTATTTTCATTGCTTGTTTGATCTTGGGACCTAGATAAAAACCAACAATGGCATCAAGAGCCTTAGGTTCAAGCATGAAAAATGTAGGGCTTAAAATTTGGGAAAATTGATTTTGAGCATGATTTGTTAAATTGTTTGATTGAGCATGTTTAAATGATGTTTGAATTTGCATTTGGTTGGACCAATTTGTGAAAATTGATTTGGAATTATTTTCCCCAAATTGAAGACCTTGGCCGAATGGTATAGTGATTTTGGGTTCTGGAAATTTTGTTTTTTTATTCATTAGATGAATTGGAATCATAATGTTTGATGTTAATTTGAGGTCAATTGGATTGTACTTTGAATTGGACAAAAAACCCCAAAATCTTGTGTTGGCCGAATGGACTTATTGCCCTTTAATGTCTTGGTAATTTTGATTTTGTGACATTGGATGTGTATGAAATCAAATTGGATGGTGATTTGATGTCGATTGTGGGTTCGATTGGATCGAAACCGAATCGGACACAAAATCCTTCCTTGGCCGAGAGCATTAAGCATGTAATGGGTTTGATTTTTCAATTTGTGTGTTGGACATATAATAATGAATTGAGTATGATTAATTGGACTAATTTAGTGTTTTGGAAATGTTGATTTAGTTGATTAATCATGTAATACACTTTGGTAATTAAATTGGGAAAATTGGATTTTTGAATTTAATTATTTGGGCCTATTTTGGAAATTGGGCTTCTAATGTTTTATTGGGCCTATTGGGCTTGATTTATCAAGTTGGGTTTAGGCCAAAAGGATTGGATCCAATTGGGCCCAAAACCTTAACCATAAAGCCCAAATGCGACTAATGAACCTTTAAAGTTCAATTGGGCCTAATGGGCCAAAATTGATTTATGGGCTTATGGGGTAAATCCCGGATTGGACTTTGGTTATCGGTTTGACCCGAGTTGACCAAAAGTCCACGCCTTAGAAATCAATTAAAAGCCCATTGGACTTTAATTGAATTGACGTTGGACGTTAATCGGTCTTTGAGACGCGTTACGATTAAATTTGGAATTTAAATCGTAAAAGGTTTATTAATAAAGTGTAATATTTAATTTGGAATTGAATAGTGAATTAGTATTAAATACATGTTAAATTAGATTTAATGATGTAGTTTAATTTAATTCAAGAATTCGTACTTTGAGTACTTATTCGCAAAAACGAGTTTGACTCGAACAAAATGAAATCGTTGTTTGAACATTGGATGATCACTTAATTATCAGATTAATTAATTGATTAGATTGATTGATAGCATGCTTTATGTGTGAATACGTGGTTGTGTTGAATGAATAATGTATATCGGATGGATATTAGATGGGTGGGCAATTTTAGAAATTGTTGTAATAAATTCGATTTATTAAATTGGACCTGCGTGTCCAGCCTTATCACCTTCATTCTCTTTGTATTCTCTTCTCACCTATTCCCCTCCATGTAAATGAGGTTTCTTTAGAAGTGTGTGTAACGGGTAGAAGTAATACAAGTGCTAGCTTGAGTGAGAAAGGGAGAGATTTGATCTAGGATCAATGTGTTAAGTATCCATCCGCATATCATTATTATTTATTTTCATACTCGCTTTATTATGTATTTAGAATGCATGTTTAAGGGTGTATGATGATGAGACCTTAACAAAGATAATTAAATTGGTAGCCAATTTGCACGCGAAAAAACCCTCGTTAAATATCAAGGGTTTATTTTCCTTCCATTGAGTGATTCTTACTCAAGATCCGAGATTGGCAGGGTTGTTGGCCAAAGTCAAGCCCTTGTCCGTCAAAGATGTGTTTTAATCACGAGGCTTTGTTCCATATCGGTGTCGTGTCCAAGTTTGTGGTTTGTTGGCCAAAGTCAAGACCACTTCTTGTCCATTGACATTGATTACGAAGCTTCCATGTCATGGGTCCGCGCTTGACTGGGATCACTAGGTTTGTTGTGCCAAAGCCAAGGCCTAGTTGATTCAGAGGAAAAAGGTTAGGGTATACATTCGATGTATATGCATATATAAGATATATGTTTGGGACTTGGATGTCCACCTACTGGATCTAGGAGTTGGATGAGATCCAATTGATCTTCGAGATCTACCTAGTTAATTATCATACAATTTGTTGGCCAAAGTCAAGATTGTGTGATATTAACGGGATCCTAGCCCACTAGGAAACACGGTTTCCCGAGTACTCGACAGAGGGTTAGAGGCTCGACGAAAAATAGTGGGAGGCAAGTATTGAATTTGCAACATTCGTTCGAATACTCGCTAACGCGCTCATCTATTTTACTCGTCATATTATCAAAAGTATTAGTTGGACTAATATTTTATGTTGTTTTAAAAATATATATAGTTGGACTATATACAAACTCATTCAAATATATAGTTGATTTTATAATTGGATTATAGTAATCAATATAATTGAATTAAAATGATAGTTGATTTTATAATTAGATTATAGTAATCAATATTAAAATATAGTTGATTAAATAATTGGATTATTGTAATCATTATAATAAATAGTACCTTATAAAATTGATTAAATAGTTGGACTATTGAAATCAAGAAAGAATTGAAAAGTTGAATATTTAAAATATATAATCCTTGGATTAAATGTTTTAAATGATTTAATTTTCATATTGGGAATAAATAATAGGTTACTTTATTTGATAAAATAACTTGTTATACCTAGCCCATAATTAAGCAAATAAGTAGAGCATAAAATCTTTGGAAGATTTATGTGATGAGATTAGTGCTTAATTAACTTATAATACTTATTATAAATCTAAATCTTTAGATTAAAGTATTAAATTGTATTAATAATTCTTAGAGAATTGATTTGACTATTCTAGAGGTGAAAAGTCAAAGTTTGCAATTGGGCGTGTTGCACAAGGTGCACATCGTTCGATATTCCGAAACCCAAGGCTTGGCCAAAGGTTTGTGAAATATTGAAAAGATAATTGACATATCCCAAAGTGACTACCATTTGGATATGGAAGACACGAAGGAATTAAAGAAAGGGCGAGGCTCTGACTTTAAAATATTTGTCAAAGTTATGTTCACTACTAGTATTGAAATTGGATTTTAAATACTTAGTGTGGTACATAAAATATATGTATTGATGTTCAGAATCCGCTGTGAGCAGGATACTGACTTCAAGCCGAGATTTCTCTGCGAATCAGAAACGGGACGAAAGTCGCTGTTTCGACCGTAGATACCTAAGTTTAGGAACTACCTTTGGGTATGTACTTAAATTAGGAACTGTTATAATGTAACTAGTTTGACTAGAGACATTATCTCTATATCAGTGTTTAATCCGTGCGGATAAACCTTTATATTCTAGAACACTAAAGTGTTTTATTATATAAAGATGATACTGAGATAAACACATTAGATGTAAATAACAGAATTTATATTTTGAATATAAATAAAATCTCAACACATATAAAATGACAAATAAATAGCTCAAATTGATTTGATCAATAGAGACTTATTTGTGGCATTGTTTTCTAGGACACAATTAACGAGACTCGTATATCCACACTTTGAAGAGTGGGTACTAGGACTGATTTGACTATTCAAATAAGGTTTGCGAATCTAGTTTATTAGGTAAAGTACCTAAAATACTATTTACTTGGTAATAGTATAAGGGCCACCGATCTGTTAGCCCTATTCATGGTGAAGTTAGTGGGCCCATATCTAGCTAGACTAGATGTGAACATGAATATTTCGTGACCTTGACGGATGTAGCATCACGTTGTGGTTATGTGTTTCTTTTGAAGAACACAAATCGGAAACTTTTATAGTTTCGACACGAAGTAGAAAAACAGATCGGCTATAGTATTATTCCGCCACGGTAAGAGACGTAATGGAAAATACTTAAGCAGTAAGTTTCATACGTACATGAAAGAGTACGGTATTCTTTCAAATGAGGACTCCTCCCGAGACACGTCAGTTAGACGGTGTGTCCGAACTAAAAACCGAATTTTGTTGGACATGATAAGGTTTATCACGAGTCGCTCTGAGCTACTATTTCCTTCTAAAGGATATGTATTACAGTGCAAAACTTATTTAGAATAAGGTTCCATATAAATCTGTTTGACAGATGTCATATAGGATATGAACAGGAAAGAAACGGGGTTTCTCATTTCTAGTAATTTGGGTATGCCAGGCATAACGTTTGGATGATACCAAACTAAAAGACCCAAATTGGATAAGTGCCAATATAGGTTATCCTAAGGAAAACCATAAGTATAGTACTTATAAATCTCACATGAGAACAATATGATTGTTGCTCACCATGCGGTTTTCCTGAGAGGAATACCGATATGCAGTGGTCAGTGGGAGGATATGATACTCGATGAAGATCAGAGTAATACTGTTCAAGGCACAAAGTCCTTAATGGAACACAAATAGTTCATATCTATGATGAATCTATACCATTAATCTTCAAATACACAAGAACTTCGTAGATCGGATAGAGTCAGAAAACAACCTAGGGTATGCGTTTCTGATCTAACCCCATAAAGATGTCAATCTTATGGAGGTGTACCATCCGACTACGTTTTGAGGAAGTGATACGAGTATCGACTCCCTTATGGCAAAGTGCCATGAGTCCGAAATGGATTCCATGTATAACAACTATTTTGGACACTAGTTGTTGTACCACAAGGCATTGTGGCCTATTGGTACATTAACGTCTTCAAGGAAGACATACATGGAAGGCAACATACCAACGTACAAAGCTAGGCTTTTGACGGAAAGGTATCGTTATCAACATTGTGTTAATAACGGTTCAACCTTTTACCTGTTGCCATGGTAAATCCATTTTGAAAATGCTTGTTGATAACTGCGCATTTCATTTATGAAATGTGTCAGATGCAGATCAAAATCGCTTTCCTGAAAAGGAAACCTTTTGGAGGATGTTTACAACATCCTGACGATTTTGTATAACCAACAAACGAGGTTTGCGGGTTATTCGATCCATGTTTGGATTAATGCAAGCATAAGGTTCTTGGAACTGTCGTTTTGAAATAATCATAATGATTTATGATTTGACTCAAAACGAAATAATTCTTGTGTATAAATGAGGTTAGTGGGAGAGGGCACTGACAATGAAATTCCCATATAGCAATTGGTGAAAGCTTGGCTTTCATAGATATTCTTTCAATAAAAATTCTCCGTAGAATTCTGGGGAGTAACAACCTTTATTCAAGGAATAAAGATCTACTGGGATAGATTTGGAGTTTGTTAACACTCTCTGGGAAATTGTACATTTAAAATGTACTTGTATTGGTATCTCATACGCTTCGAGCATATGGAGTCACAATCGGGTCAATCCAAGTGATAGTCACTGGATTGAAGTTAAGAACATCTGTTAGTATCTTAGAGAACTAAAGATGCTGTCTTAAACTATGGAGAAGGAGAACTTGAAGTGACTGGGATCACTGCTGCAAGTTTCCAAACAATTAAATACTACGGTACTATAAAGTTTGAATAACGGGACAGTGAGCTGGAAATATTCCGAGCAAGATAACCGTTGCCGAATAAACAACAAATGCGGATTATTACTGCAGCTGAGGCAGCAATAGAAGCCATTTGGATCGAAAATAAATCTAATTAGATTAGATATAGTTCTTTTAGCAGCTGAGCTAGGCGTCAGCACAGGCTAAGGAATTAAAGGTCTCATCGACGATCCAGATATATACTTCTATATCATCTGATTCGTTCGGATCACACATCGTGGCGATGTGATGATCGTATAAATCGCGTCAGATGATTATCAAACAAATCCGCTGATGAAAATCTTTCCTCAGCAATTTGAGCGAACCGTATATAGTTCGGGTGTGGGACACTTGAGTGACTGGCTATGTGCCAAGTGGGAGATTGTTGGACATAATGACCCATAGCGTCACTATTTGCACAGATCATTGTGTTGTTGTAGCAAAATAACTATGTGACAAGGAAATTGCACTCTCATCATTTGTGATTAGATCACCATAGATATATAAATGAAGAGAGGTCCCTATGATTAGTTCCTGGACTGAGAATGATATGAGACAGTATCAGTCCCCGAAGGATTAATCATTAAATATCCATAGCCGGAGTATTATCGAGACTGGACATCGATAATGCGGAATAGGCTAGTATTGCACTTGTGTGCGTTGTGAGGGCACAACGGCATAGTTCTCATATATATAGTATTGGATACTTATGCAAGTGCGATAGGAGGTCGTGTTTCACCGATGGTACGGGAAACAGCTTCGCTCTGGATAGACCCTTCGGAATCCCATTGGTATTATGACTATGTGTCTATGGGAGGCCGAAATCAAGGTAGGTGTGTATAGTCTTAACCTGAGACTTACATCGCTAATACTTACGATAATCGATAGACTTTGGTCTTGGTGGTACAGGCTTTAACCGGTTCTGCGTACACCACTTCTGGGTTTATCAGAGAGTCGTAGTGTATTGGATGTGATGTCAAGACGGAAGTATCACTCCAGTCATAGTGGAGATGATGTCACGCAGGATACGGTATTAGTGCTCTTAAGTGCTGCGCGGCCATCGGGATATTATGACAAGGTCATGTATATCCGATTATAGAGACTATGTTACCAGACATCCGATATGTGCTTCGGACGGGGTAGACACTTATCCATTCCCAGCCCTAGCACGTGACTATCCGATACTGGACCGATATGCACAATACAATCGTATACTACGCTTGAGACAGATCTTAATATTCTTAATGGATATGTCCGGAGAATTGGGAAGACTTGGTGCTTTGCTAGGAGTCGACCTTGTCTCGTAAATCAGTAAAACGTAGTACTTGGTACGTACGTGATTCGGATACTCCGACGACCATATTTACTGCCAACTTATCCGGAGATCTCATGGGTCGCTTCCCGATAATCCACCGATGACGCACACACTCGCACTCTTGAATAATCTGGGATTATATAGAATAGAGAGAAAATTAATCTAGGATTAATTACGGAGATATTTTATCTAGGATAAAATATTGTCTAAAGAGAGATAACGATTAATTTGGAATTAATCGGTAAATTAATATATTCGATATATTAAATGAAATTAGATTTCGATGCGGAATTAAAATTAGATTTTAATTCGGGCGAACGAATTAATTTAGAATTAATTCGTTGGCGACGTGAATAGTGAATTTGCTAGGCGTAATCATCTAATTACGACGCGACGGAAAAATCGTTAATTCGGAATTAGCGAACCCGAGCCCGAGTGTGATTGCGAGCGCATTCGTATTTCGAATTCGAGTGCGGCGACGCAAGTCACATCAAGCGTCAAATCAATCGTCACATCAAGCGTCAAATCAAAAGTCACTTTGAGTGATTGATTGATTGATTGATTGATTGATTGATTGATTGATGGATTGACTTGCATCACATCACTTTAATAAAGTGAAATGAATAGTTGATGTAAGTAGGTGTAATAGTGTTTGGAGGGAAAAGCATTTACTTTTGATTTTATTTAATCAATTAAGTAAATGGTTTTTAATATTTTTTCTTGGAAATTATATAAAGCATTTTTGGAAAATGCTTCACCAACCTTTACACATTTTTCATTTCTCTCTTTTCTCTCTTCAAGCTCACGCCCAAGGGGCATTTCTTCACTGGTTTTGAACCAGAAAAACGTGAGCAATAGGGAAGCCAAGAGTGGGTTTTCATGGTGAAAATTCAAGTGCTAGCACACTTACGAGTCTTGCGAAGGTGGTAGGGAGGTTCGGCCATGAGCCGGGATCCATCGGACGAGGCTTGGAGCTCCGTTTCTCAACTCAAAAATCTGTTTTTGGAGGCAGTGGACTGCTACCAGTGGGCGTGAATGGCAGTGGCTATTTGGGCTTGATTCGTCTCCAAATCGACTCAACCGATCGATGTAAGTATTCCGCTATCTTCGTTGGTGTATTCACGCATTATTTTCATTGCTTGTTTGATCTTGGGACCTAGATAAAAACCAACAGTCCGATGGTTTTTCCCAGTGAACCATGAGTCTTGGGAGACTCGTATAGACATGTAGGTGTTTATTTGATAAGACACTGAACGTCTCACTGAAGGTTTCCTAATAGATGGTACACCAACGTCAATAGGAACCTTCTCGAGTTGAGCGAGCATAATGGTAATTCGACTTGAGATACCACCGTAGATATATGATCTATCCTCCACACTTTGATGGCAGTCACGTCAATGATCTAGCAATGATCAGACCTCCGCCTATTCGTTGGGTGTGGACTAATGCTCATGATATCCTATGCGTATCAAGATAGGATCTGTCAGTCCTGTGCATAGGGCATAGGCATCCTCAGGTGTTTACGATCTAGTAAATCCATGGCCGTGGTATAACTTCAGAAATTAGTTCCAAGTGTTATTTAAAGATCGTAAATTGAAAGTCGACTGTATTATACCGAACAGATTTGACGTTCTAATTTATATCCCAAGTATAATACTGATAGCCTATGACGGAGGGGTTATTCGTATGTTATGACCTCGACTTGCATAGTTTAGCGAGATTATCCATGGTCGTCATAATCCTTGAGTGGGTGGATTATGGACACGAAATTGAATTTCGTGACAGATAAACCTAAACTTAAAGAGTCCCACAATATGAAGTGTACTCGTTGAGCACTTGGGCAACTCGATATGAATAATACGAATTATTCATAATACTTCACCGGATTAAATGAGTTAATTCGGATCGTTTAATCGCTAAACGATAACACATGCCTTTGGGGGATTTTTTCCGCTAATAATTATTGTGTATTTGTATTTGATACATAATACGATTAGATACACATTAATTATTCATCAAATGAGATTTTGACAGATGCCATAAATATATATGTATTTGTTATTTATTGTAAATAAAATACATATATAATAATAATTACATTAATTAATCATTTTGATATTTAAATTGTTAAATGTTTTAATAATTAATTAATAAAAAGTTTCATAAATGTTATGATACATTTTCAATTATTATTGGACTTTGTGGCATGTTTTGGATAAACTTTATATGTGTCAAAATGTTATTTGATCATATAAAGTTGAATGCATTTAATTTGATTAATTTAAAAAAGGACAATTTTGCCCCTCCCACTATATATTCGGTCAACTTACTCTTCGAAGGTAATTGATTTTCATCATCTTCTTCATTTGTTGCTCACTGCCGAGAGTTCCTTTAAAATGGGTTTGGCAAATTTGTTTCCAAATCCATGAAGAAAACAAAGAAAAATTCAAGAAAAATTGCTTAGAAATTGAAGATTAAAAGGTAATCCTTAATCCCTAAGCTTGGAAATTTATTTTCATGTTTTCTTGAATAGTTAGAAATGTTCTAGGGTTTTCTTTGTTTGTGGAAAATTGGGGCTTTTGGTTGTGGATGATAAAATTGGAAATATAGTGCATGTGTGTAGTATTTATTAGATGAAATTAATATAATTTGTATCCAATTTGTTCAAATTATTGTTGGACATTTTGTTGTCATTCTAGAGTGTAATTTCCACTCCTTTTATGCCTAGAATTATTATAGAGTTTTTCATTTGTGGTGATTTTAGTTGGTGTTTAGATTAATTGGATTAATCTTGATTTATTGGATTTAAAGCATGAATTTTGTGAAATTTTTGGCTCCTGATCAGATTAGGTTAAACTGAAAATTTTGTGATGTATTTGATGTGTTATGAATGTAATGGATGTGTTTTGGGAGTTGGAACAATTGCCGGAAAGTGTTTCCGAGTTGAAATAAGCGAAAACGGCCAAAAACGGCGTTACCGGGTGGATTTTGAGCCAACTGGGTGACGGCTGTGTAAACAGTGAATCCGTCACTATTTGGGCAGCCCGTGAACTGCCCTGTCACTATTGGTTTTGAATTGGGCAGTTTCCATAAGTTTCGGGTAGTCGGTTTGGTCAAAAATACGTTTTAGGTAATTTTGCGAAAAAACAATTTTCGTAAAAGTTTCACGAGTTTTCAACCATATTTATTTTAATATTTGATATTAAATAAATAGGTTTAGGTGAAATATGAATAAATTATTCATATTAGATATTGAATAATTTATTCGATATTTTGAAAAATTTTAAATACGATTTCGCCTGAACCCGCGTTTCCGCTGCGCCACAATGCCCAAAACCCAAAAAAATATGGTATCAGAGCGGGTCTGATGCTTCATCCATTACATTATTCATGCTTGATATTTGATATATAATCCAATTTTAATGTTCACACATGCTAGGAATCTAGATATGTTTCTTAACTGTTTGGTTTTACGCTAACGAATATGTAACATAATTTTAATAGTTAAATTAAGTTATGTTTTCTGAAGTAGAATTGAAATGTTTAGAAAATGATTTAGATTAAAATTCTGCATTGGATGTAGAGTATAACTTCCATTGGAAAATCCCTATTTTTAAATATGGCTGTAAAGTAACGTATATTGGATACATGTTTCTTGGTCCGTCTTGTCAGTACAGTTTATGGGTATTTTTCTATAAGTACATCCGAGATCGTGCCAAAGCTGTGAGGGTTTAGTTATAGGATTATTATCCATACCGGTTGTATATTGATACTGGATAAATTCAAGTGAAAGTGGAAATCCTGAACGTGCCAAAGCTGTCAGGACTACACCGGTAGCTTGAGTTTTTCATTGACAAGTGTAGCCTTGATACACCTCCCTGTGAACGTGCCAAAGTTGTCACAGCGAGAAACGGTCCGGACCAAAACCATGAGTCACTGGTGAGTGATTGACAAAGAGTTGTATACCAAATGAATATACGTAGGCGGGAATGTGCCAAAGCTGTGAGTCGAAATATATTCATAGGATCTTACTCTCATTATGAAATTCGATTTGATTATTGAATTCCTATTGTCTGTTGGGGATTACGGTATTACGAAAAATAGTGGGGACACTGCTGAGTTTAAAATCCATAACTTAAGCAGTGTGTAATATTTTAGAAAATTCTGTTTTGTTTTTCTTTCATTCTATATTGTTTATAGATTTATGCTTCTAATCCACAACATAGTATATTACTTGAATATATAGGTTTTCTGACTTTACTTTGTTGAGTTTCAATCAAGTCCCAAAGATCATAAATCATGCATAAACGAGTTGAATACATATCAAAGGAGGTGCGGAATAACTCACATTGATCGGTAGAGATGCAACAAAGATGAAGTGCGAACTGCTCTCCCTTGCTCGGCAGTGAGCTGCGCGTGTGGTGGTCGACGTGGGGCTGCACGGTGGTGACTGGTTCGGCCATGGGAGACACCATTGAAGCTCCAAGCTTCAAGCTTCCAAGCTCACGAACTCACTTCCCTATCACCTTTGTATTCCTCCATGAGTGTGCTAGCACAAAGATCTTGCAACAAGATCATTGTTTCTCCATTTAATTCGGTGAAAACCAGAAAAAAAGATGAAGAAATCGGTCCAAGACCGAGAGAGAAGATGAAGAAGTTTTGGCTCCAAAAAGCCTAATACCGTAAATGGGAGAGAGAGAATGAGTTAGAAAATAAAAATTGTAAAAGGTTTATATAATTTCCAAAATAGATCTATTATAATAAACCATTTACTTTTTCTATTTCAACAAAGCAAAGCATTAAATACTTGTCTATCACCTCAAATCAATTCACATCAATCACTCAATGTCACATCACTCAAAGTGACATGTGATTTGACGCTTGATGTGACTTGCGATTTTGACGCTTGATTTGACTTGCGTGCCGCACTCGAATTCGAAATGCGAATGCGCTCGCAAACAATCCCGGGCTCGGGTTCGCTAATTCCAATTAACGAATTTTCCGTTGCATCGTAATTAAATGATTACGCCTAGCGAAATCACTATTCACGTCGCTAACGAATTAATTCTAAATTGATTCGTTCGCCCGAATTAAAATCTAATTTCAATTCCTCGTTGAAATCTGATTTCGTTATAATATATCGAATATATTAATTATCGATTAATTCCAAATTAATCGTTCTCCTCTCTTTAACGATATTTTATCCGAGATAAAATATCTCCGTAATTAATCCCAGATTAATTTTCTCTCTTCATCGAATTAATCCGCAGATTAATATAATTGCGAGTCATACGTCTCGGTGAATCTTCAGGAAGCGACCCATGGAGATCTCGATATGTTGGCAGTAAATACGGTCGTCGGACTATCCGAACACGTAAGTACCTCGTACTACGTTTATACCGATTTACAAGACAAGGTTGGCTTCTAGCAAAGCGCCATGCCTACCCATCTCTCCTCCAGAATATTCTTACAGGAATATATAGATCTGTTTCAAGCGTAGTATATCGTAGTAGTTGTATTGTATATCGGCCCAGTATCGGATAGTCACGTGGTGGCTGGGGCTGGATAAGTGTCTGCCCCGTCCGTCCGAAGTCACATGTTCGGATGTCGTGGTAACTAGTCTCTATAATCCGGATAGTGCATGAGTCATAATATCCCGATGGATGGTTGCCGCACTTAAGAGCTGTACTAATACGGTACTATCTCGGCGTGACTCGACTTCCGTATATCACTATGACTGAATACCTGACCGACCTATCCCGTCTGTGACATCACACCCAATACACTACGACTCCTGATAAACCCAGAAGTGGTGTACGCAAAACGGTTAAAGCCCTGTCCACCAAGACCAAAGTCTATCGATTATCGTAAGTATTAGCGATGTAAGTCTCAGGTTAAGACTTTACACCCTACCTTGATTTCGGCCTCCCATAGACACATAGTCATAATACCAATGGGATTCCGAAAGGGGTCTATCCAGAGCGAAGCTGTTTCCCGTACCATCGGTGAAACACGACCTCCTATCGCACTTGCATAAGTATCCAATACTATATATATGAGAACTATGTCGTTGTGCCTCACAACGCACACAAGTGCAATACTAGCCTATTCCGCATTATCGATGTCCAGTCTCGATAATACTCCGGCTAGGGATATTTAATGATTAATCCTTCGGGGACTGATACTGTCTCATATCATTCTCAGTCCAGGAACTAATCATAGGGACCTCTCTTCATTTATATATCTGTGGTGATCTAATCACAAATGATGAGAGTGCAATTTCCTTGTCACATAGTTAATTTGCTACAACAACACAATGATCTGTACAAATAGTGACGCTTTGGGTCATTTTGTCCAACAATCTCCCACTTGGCACATAGCCAGTCACTCAAGTGTCCCACACCCGAACTATGAACGGTTCGCTCAAATTGCTGAGGAAAGGTTTTCGTCAGCGGATTTGTTTATTATCGTTTGACGCGATTTATACGATCATCACATCGCCGCCACGATGTATGATCCGAACGAATCAGATGAATAGAAGTATATATCTGGATCGTCGATGAGACCTTTAATTCCTTAGCATGTGCTGACGCCTAGCTCAACTGCTAACAGAACTATATCTAATCTAATTAGATTTATTTCGATCCAAATGGCTTCTATTGCTGCCTCAGCTGCAGCAATAATCCGCATTTGTTGTTTATTCGGCAACAGTTATCTTGCTCGGAATATTTCCAGCTCACTGTCCCGTTATTCAAACTTTTAGTACCGCAGTATTTACCGTTTGGAAACTTGCAACAGTGATCCTAGTCACTTCAAGTTCTCCTACTCCATAATTTAAGACAGCATCTTTAGTTCTCTAGATACTAATAGATGTCCTTAACTTCAATCCAATGACTATCACTTGGATTGTCCTGATTGTGACTCCATATGCTCAAAGCGTATGAGACACCAATCAAGTACATTTTAAATGTACAATTTCCAGAGAGTGTTAACAACTCCAAATCTATTCCAGTAGATCTTTATTCCTTGAATAAAGGTTGTTACTCCCCAGAATTCTACGGAGAATTTCTTATGAAAGCCAAGCTTTCACCGATTGCTTATGGGAATTTCATTGTCAGTGCCCTCCCACTAACCTCCTTATATACACAAGAATTATTTCGTTTTGAGTCAAATCATAAACCATTATGATTATTTCAAAATGTCAGTTCCAAGAACCTTATGCTTGTTTCAATCCAAACATGGATCGAATAACCCGCAAACCTTGTTTGTCGGTTATACAAAATCGTCAGGATGTTGTAAGCATCCTCCAAAAGGTTTCCTTTTCAGGAAAGCGATTTTGATCTGCAACTGACACATTTCATAAATGAAATATGCAGTTATCAACAAGCATCTTCAAAATGGAATTACCATGGCAACAGGTAAAAGGTTGAACCGTTATTAACACAATGTTGATAACGATACCTTTCCGTCAAAAGCCCACAGCTTTGTACGTTGGTATGTTGCCTTCCATGTATGTCTTCCTTGAAGACGTTTAATGTACCAATAGGCACAATGCCTTGTGGTACAACAACTAGTATTCAATAGTTGTTATACATGGAATCCATTTCGGATTCATGGCACTTTGCTATAATAGGGAGTCGATACCTCGTATCACTTCCTCAAAACGTAGTCGGTGGATATACCTTCATAAGATTGACATCTTTATGAGGTGAGATCAGAAACCCATACCCCAGGTTGTTTTCTGATTCTCTCTGATCTACGCGGTTCTTGTGTATTCGAAGATTAATGGTATAAATTCATCATTGATGAATATATGTGTTCCATTAAGGATCTTGTGCCTTGAACAGTATTACTCCGATTTTCATCGAGTATCACTATCCTCCCACTGACCACTGACTGATATCGGTATTCCTCAGGAAAACCGCATGGTGAGCAACAATCACATTGTTCTCATGTGAGATTTATAAGTACTATACTTATGGTTTCCCTTAGGATAACCTATATTGGCACTTATCCAATTTGGGTCCTTAGTTTGGTATCATCCAAACGTATGCCTGGCATCCCAAATGGTCAGGAATGAGAAACCCCGTTTCTTTCCCGTTCATATCTAATATGTATCTGTCAAACAGATTATTATGGAACCTTATTCTAAATAAGTTATTGCACTGTTTATCTTATCCATTGAAGGAAATGGTAGCTCAGAGCGACTCATGATTAGCCTTATCATGTCTAACATGATTCGGTTAATCTGTTCGGACACACCGTCACTTTGACGTGTTCCGGGAGGAGTCCTCATTTGAAAGAATACTATACTCTTTCAAGTATATAAGAAACTTATTGCTTAAGTATTTTCCATTACGGTCTTACCGTGACGGTATAATACTATAGCCGATCTGTTTGTCTATTTCGTGTCGAAACTCTAAAAGTTTCTGATTTGTGTTCTTCAAAAGAAACACATAACCATAACGTGATGCCACATCCGTTAAGGTCACGAAATATTCATGTTCACATCTAGCCTAGCTAGATATGGGCCCACTAACTTCACCATGAATAGGGCTAACAGATCGGTGGCACTTACACTATTACCAAGTAAACAGTGTTTTAGGTACTTTACCTAACAAACTAGATTCGTAGACTTTATTTGAATAGTCAAATCAGTCCTGGTACCCACTCTTCAAAAGTGTGGATATACGAGTCTTGTAAATTGTGTCCCAGACAACAATGCCACAAATAAGTCTCTATTGATCAAATCAATTTGAGCTATTTATTTGTCATTTTATATTTTGAGATTTTAATTATATTCAAAATATAAATTCTGTTATTTACATCTAATGTATTTATCTCAGTATCATCTTTATATAATAAACACTTAGTGTTCTATAATATAAAGGTTTTATCCGCAACGGATTAAACACTGATATAGAGATAATGTCTCTAGTCAAACTAGTTACATTATAACAGTTCCTAATTTAAGTATATACCCAAAGGGTAGTTCCTAAACTTAGGTATCTACGGTCGAAACAGCGACTTTCGTCCCGTTTCCGATTCGCAGAGCAATCTCAGCTTGAAGTCAGTATCCTGCTCAAAGCAGATTCTGAACATCAATACATATATTTTATGTACCACACTAAGTATTTAAAATCTAATTTCAATACTAGCTGTGAACATAACTATGACAAACATTTTTAAAGTCAGAGCCTTGCCCTTTCTTTAATTCCTTCGTGTCTGCCATATCCAAATGGTAGTCACTTTGGTATATGTCAATTATCCTTTTCAATATTTCAGAAACCTTAGGCCAAGCCTTGGGTTTTTAGAATATCGAAACGATGTGCACCTCGTGCTATATGCCCAATTGCAAACTTTGACTTTATCTCCTCTAGAATAGTCAATTAATTCTCCAAGAATTATAAATTGCAATTTTAATACTTCTTAAATCTAAAATTAGATTTATGACAAGTATATTAAATTAAGCATTAAAGTCATCATCACATAAATCTTCCAAAGATTTTATGCTCTACTTATTTTGCTTAATTTTGGGCTAAGGTATAATAAGTTATTTTATCAAATAAAGTAACCTATTATTTATTCCCAATTTGAAAATTAAATCATTTAAAATATTTTAATCCCAGATTATATTTTAAATATCCAACTTTTCAATTTTATCTTGATTACAATAGTCCAACTATTTAATCAACGATTAGTGGTACTATATATATATATATGATTATAATAGTCCAACTATATAATCAAATATAATCCAAATTAATTAACCTCAATTACATTGATTACTATAATCCAATTATAAAATCAACTGTAAACTGAAATTAATTAATTCAAATATATTGATTAATATAATCCAATTATATATAATCAAGTATAATACAGTCCAACTGTTTATTAAAAACAACAATTTAAATATTAGTCCAACTAACATTTAATATTACGACGAATAATTTAAATGAGCGCGTATGGCGAGTAATTGAACGAGTATTGCAAATTCAATTCTTGCCTCCCACTATTTTTCGTCGAGCCTCTAACCCTCTGTCGAGTACTCGGGAAACCGTGTTTCCTAGTGGGCTAGGATCCCGTTAAATATCACACAATCTTGACTTTGGCCAACAAATTGTATGATAATTAACTAGGTAGATCTCGAAGATCAATTGGATCTCATCCAACTCCTAGATCCAGTAGGTGGACATCCAAGTCCCAAACATATATCTAATATATGCCTATACATCGAATATATACCCTAACCTTTTTCCTCTGAATCAACTAGGCCTTGGCTTTGGCACAACAACAAACCTAGTGATCCCAGTCAAGCGCGGACCCATTGACATGGAAGCTTCGTAATCAATGTCAATGGACAAGAAGTGGTCTTGACTTTGGCCAACAAACCACAACTTGGACACGACACCGATATGGAACAAAGCCTCGTGATTAAAACACATCTTCGACGGACAAGGGCTTGACTTTGGCCAACAACCCCTGCCAATCTCGGATCTTGAGTAAGAATCACTCAATGGAAGGAAAATAAACGCTTGATATTTAACGAGGTTTTTCGCGTGCAAATTGGCTACCAATTTAATTATCTTTGTTAAGGTCTCATCATCATACACCCTTAAACATGCATTCTAAACACATAATAAAGCGCATATGATAAAATAATAATGATATGCGGATGGATATTTTACACATTGATCCTAGATCAAATCTCTCTCTTTCTCTCTCCAGCTAGCAATGTATTTACTTCTACCCGTTACACACTACACTTCTAAAGAAACCTCATTTACATTGAGGGGAATAGGTGAGAAGAGAATACAAAGAATAGAAGTGATAAGGCTGGACACGCAGGTCCAATTAATAAATCAAATTTATTACAATTTCCAAAATCGCCCCACCCAGCTAATATCCATCCGATATACATTATTCAAACATCACAACCATGTATTCATACAAGCATGTTATCAATCAATCTAATCAAATTAATTAATCTGATAATTAGTGATCATCCAATGTTCAAACAAAGATTTGATTTTGTTCGAGTCAAACTCGTATTGCGAACACGTACTCAAAGTACGATTTCTCAAATAAATTAAATTACATATTAAATCCAATTTAATACGTATTAATTCTAATTCATTATTTAATTCCAAATTAATATTACACTTTATAAAATAAACCTTTACGACTTAAATTCCAAATTAATCGTTACGGGTCTCAAAGCCCGATTAATATCCAATATTAATTTAATTAAAGTCCAATGGGCTTTTAATTAATTTCTTGAGGCGTGGACTTTTGGTCAACTCGGGTCAAACCGAATAACCAAATCCAATCCGGGAGTTACCCCATAAGCCCATAAATTAATTTAGGCCCATTAGGCCCAATTAAACGTTAAAGGTTCATTAGTCGCATTTGGGCCTTTTGGAAGCGGTTTTGGGCCTAATTGGATCCAACCAATTTTGGCCTAAACCAACTTTGTACAACAAAGTCCAATAAACCCAATAACAACTTTAAAAGCCCAAATCCAATTTTAAGGCCCAATAATTTATTTCAAAAATTCCAAATTTTCCAATTAAATTACCTAAAGTGTATAGCATTATTAATTACCCAAATCAAAGTTTCCAAAACACTAAATTTGTCCAATTAATCATGCTTAACATCAATGAATCATGTCCAACATAATTTGATCAAAATCAAACCCAATTTCATGCTTCAAGTGTCTCGGCCAAAGGGGAAAAAAATGCCCAAATCAAATTCAATCCAATTGAACCCAATCAAACATAAATTCAACATCCCCAAATGATTTCCAAGTCATCCAATGAACAAAAAATCAAAAATCCAAGACAATATTAGGGTCATATTTTCGGCCATCACAAGCAAATTGGGGAAAATTGTTCCAAACACTTTTTCATCAAATCATCAATTGATCAATCAATCATCAATTAAACAACATTTAAGCATTCTAAATCATCCAATTTCATTAAACATGCTCAAAATCAAGTTTACCCAAATTAAAGTTTTGGCCAACAATAAGCAAATTGGGGAAAATCAATCCAATTAATTTTTCTTCAAATTGATTACATATAACTCTAAGTTATTCATATACAAACATTCTTAAACAAACAATTTGTCAAAATCATGCTTAAATCAAAAAGCCCCAAATTTTGCTCAAGAACCCTAAAAACGTTTTATGCACAAATGGCTCTGATACCATTGTTGAGTTTCAATCAAGTCCCAAGATCATAAATCATGCATAAACGAGTTGAATACATATCAAATGAGGTGCGGAATAACTCACACATTGATCGGTAGAGATGCAACAAAGATAAAGTGCGAACTGCTCTCCCTTGCTCGGCAGTGAGCTGCGCGTGTGGTGGTCGACGTGGGGCTGCACGGTGGTGACTGGTTCGGCCATGGGAGACACCATTGAAGCTCCAAGCTTCAAGCTTCCAAGCTCACGAACTCACTTCCCTATCACCTTTGTATTCCTCCATGAGTGTGCTAGCACAAAGATCTTGCAACAAGATCATTGTTTCTCCATTTAATTTCGTGAAAACCACCAGAAAAAAAGATGAAAAATCGGTCCAAGACCGAGAGAGAAGATGAGAAGTTTTGGCTCCAAAAAGCCTAATACCGTAAATGGGAGAGAGAGAATGAGTAGAAAAATAAAAAATGTAAAAGGTTTATATAATTTCCAAAATATTTTAATAAACAATTACTTTTTCTATTTCAAAAAGCAAAGCATTAAATGCTTGTCTATCACCTCAAATCAATTCACATCAATCACTCAAATGTCACATCACTCAAAGTGACATGTGATTTGACGCTTGATGTGACTTGCGATTTTGACGCTTGATTTGACTTGCGTGCCGCACTCGAATTCGAAATGCGAATGCGCTCGCAAAAAATCTCGGGCTCGGGTTCGCTAATTCCAAATTAACGAATTTTCCGTTGCGTCGTAATTAAATGATTACGCCTAGCGAATCACTATTCACGTCGCTAACGAATTAATTCTAAATTGATTCGTTCGCCCGAATTAAAATCTAATTTCAATTCCTTGTCGAAATCTATTTCGTTATAATATATCGAATATATTAATTTATCGATTAATTCCAAATTAATCGTTCTCTCTCTTTAACGATATTTTATCCGAGATAAAATATCTCCGTAATTAATCCCAGATTAATTTTCTCTCTCATCTATTAATCCCAGATTAATTAAAGTGCGAGTCATACGTCATCGGTGAATCTTCAGGAAGCGACCCATGAGATCTCCGGATATGTTGGCAGTAAATACGGTCGTCGGACTATCCGAACACGTAAGTACCTCGTACTACGTTTATACCGATTTACAAGACAAGGTTGGCTTCTAGCAAAGCGCCATGCCTACCCAATTCTCCAGAAATATTCTTACAGGAATATATAGATCTGTATCAAGCGTAGTATACGTAGTATTTGTATATCGGCCCAGTATCGGATAGTCACGTGCTAGGGCTGGGGCTGGATAAGTGTCTGCCCCGTCCGAAGCACATGTCGGATGTCTGGTAACTAGTCTCTATAATCGGATATGCATGACCTAGTCATAATATCCCGATGGTTGCGCAACACTTAAGAGCACTAATATCGTATCCTGCGTGACATCATCTCCACTATGACTGAAGTGATACTTCCGTCTTGACATCACACCCAATACACTACGACTCTCTGATAAACCCAGAAGTGGTGTACGCAGAACCGGTTAAAGCCCTGTACCACCAAGACTAAAGTCTATCGATTATCGTAAGTATTAGCGATGTAAGTCTCAGGTTAAGACTTTACACACCTACCTTGATTTCGGCCTCCCATAGACACATAGTCATAATACCAATGGGATTCTGAAGGGTCTATCCAGAGCGAAGCTGTTTCCCGTACCATCGGTGAAACACGACCTCCTATCGCACTTGCATAAGTATCCAATACTTATATATATGAGAACTATGTCGTTGTGCCCTCACAACGCACACAAGTGCAATACTAGCCTATTCCGCGGATTATCGATGTCCAGTCTCGATAATACTCCGGCTAGGGATATTTAATGATTAATCCTTCGGGGACTGATACTGTCTCATATCATTCTCAGTCCAGGAACTAATCATAGGGACCTCTCTTCATTTATATATCTATGGTGATCTAATCACAAATGATGAGAGTGCAATTTCCTTGTCACATAGTTAATTTGCTACAACAACACAATGATCTGTGCAAATAGTGACGCTATGGGTCATTTTGTCCAACTTACTTATGGTTGCGTAATTCTAGAATAGGTTCTAGAAAGACAGTAGACTTAGATATTGTTAGATTAGAGAAACCATCGGGAACTGTTGTTCCGATTTTCTTGAAAATCAAGATGGTTTGTGAGTTAGTTTCTAAGTCATGATTAGGTAATCTAAATAGATGTCTGTTATAGGATATAGCTGTCTAGAGAGAACAGTTTCTTATGCAGTAAGAATTGACTTGAATAGTTCATGTCTTGAGATTCTTGACTAGTATTAAGAAAACCCTTTTAGTGTTTGTTTATCTTATAATGACGCTTCTTGGCTTTTAGTGACTTTCGAAGTCAAGTGTCTGACACAGTTTGCTAATCGGTTATTTGCAAACGTTGTGAATAATTGAACACAAATTATAAAGCTTAATAAAGGAGATGCGTATAGTTGTGTATAGAGAATATCGATTCTCACAATACGACAATTATAGATATTGGATACAAGATCTCCCGTCTAGTTATTTAAAATAAAGTTTAATAACTGTTTTGATATTTGATATCAGAACTTCTAACTATTGGATAGTTACTTGTTCTGTATAAAAAGTTGTTACATATTTTAAAGAGACTAGTAGTGTCATTAATGAAGATAAGCATTAAGAAAATATTCGGTAGAATAAATAACTTAGAACTGTGTTTTATGAGATTTTATCGTAAAAACATCAAATGCTTGTTCCGCATGGTAAAGGATGGTCTGATATGAGATCACACCACATATCCTTATCCGTTTAATGAATATTGTATTGAGGAAGTGATTAAATCTCATTTAACCGATGATTGTCATTGGACCGCAGATTTATTAAACAAATGATTTGGTAGTTTAATGAATTAGAAATTGTCTTGTATAGTTTTCTTTGCTTCGTAACTCAGTTAATGAATTGTCATGACTTATTTACGTGTTTCTACTAGAGAACATGTTGAAAGTCTTGAATTGTTCAAGAACTGACAATATGTTTCTAGTGAAACTTGGATAGAATATTTTGAATAGTTCAAATATATTCTATCTGTAGTGTTGAAAACTGTATCTTTAGAAATTCATTGCCCATCTTTGAATTGTTCGAAGATGTTTGATATGATCAAACGCATGAATTTAAGGCAATTAGTTTTATAGCTATTTAATGAATGTGATTCTTACTCAATATTAAACTTCCACGATTCCATTGTGATGGAATTGGTCAGTAGGAGTAATCGAATCTTATATCATTTGATTCGTTGATATTGAGTGTTACTAAATTAATTTTTCAATACTCTTGGGGTTATGCTCCAGTAACACCAATTCGTCTTCTTAATTAAGGTTCCATTCATTTCTACAATTATATGTATGATATATATAGTAGAAAATTTGAATCTTGAAAAGTTTGAGATTTGAATCTTCTTTTATATAATAGTTATATAATTGAAAGTACTTGTACCTCGGAGGTACGAGTGATATGTTTATCATTTATTCTATTCAATGGAATATTGTATTCTATTTGATAGAATATCTTTTCTACGATCACGAGTAATAAAATTGTTTTGTTACTTGGTGGTTAACATTGGATGTTGACGATTTAGAAAAGATTTGACTTTGTGAAGTCAAATGTGAGAATGATAAACTACAGTGGAACTACATAATTAATAAGATGAAAAGACCCTTAGACAACTTTCGTATAAGTATAATAGGATGTCAGAATCATTTACAAAATATAAGATACTTAATGATTCTGTTGTTTTCTTATTGAAGAAAATTATCCTATAACTTATAGTGAGAGCGATATCTGAAATCGATTCTGGAAATAAGCATTGAACCATAGATCTAAGATTGTTCATAGCTTACTACGATCAAGTTTAGAACTTGATTAGACTTTCGTTATTAATAGTTCATAAAATGTGCAAATTGTTTGCGCAGCAAAAGCGAAGTATGCTTGATAAAGGTTTGACCTTTATAGTATGACACTCAGAAAGGTTATACTCAGTAGTCTATTGTAGATTCTGAGGAAGCTTGTCTCTTTTCGCACTGATTGGACAATTGAGGATCTGTTGGTTAATGTTGATATTAAATTGTATTTTCGCTAAAGAATGCAAAGTGGCATTCTTGAGTGATTTCTTCGAATGAGAGATCCGTCGTGATTTCTTTGTTTGAAAAAGTTCATTCTAGAATGGCCCTAGAGTTTGTATTCTGCTACTATCACAATTTGATATACTAGCTTATGGAGCCTATTGTAGACTCAGATAAGCCTTCCGGAAATTCGTGTTCTCTGGTTTTGATATCAATCAGATTGTCTGGTTTTATCGAAGTATAGAGAATACATATTTGTCAGTAGGGTCAGTGGGAGCGTATAAATTTCTTTCTAGTATTATATATCTTTAACTCTTCCTTTCTCCGTGTTTGCAGTATGAGTAGTCTCTGTTATATTTGGTATATAAAGTTTTATATATGATATAAAACTGAGAGACTTGTGAGAAACTCCCATTAGTCGCGTATTAGATATGATCTAATAAAGGACACAATAAGACTATTTGTATAATAGTTACTGTAACTGTTTGACAGTTAACGTGTCTTTTATGTATATAGTATTCATCTTTCGTAAAGGATGATTCCTTTGTCGAAAGAGAGATTGATAAGAATGTCTAGTCAATCTTATGCATCATAGGATGATGGCATAATGAATATTGTATTATGTGCAATTAAAGATATCAATTTAATCGTAATTGTTACTAGTTATTTTGATATACTGCAGAAAAAATACAGTGGGAGTGTCACTGTTGATTCTGCTAATCTAGTGGAATCAGTTGCAACTTATGAAGTATTGACTTATGAAGTTTGCAAAGTGACCTCATAAATTAGAAGGTTTTGTATTAGTATAGTGCTTGCGGTTGTCTCAAAGTATTTGGATTTGATTTCTAAATACATAGACAACTTATTAGCTATAGCACAATACTGATAAAGCGTCTGAGTCATATTGATGTGGAATTTGGATTCTACAAAATATGAATGATGCTAGCTAAGGAAAACTGTTGAGTTTGTTGGACAGACTCAATTTGTTAAAGCATGCTTACTTGTTGTTGCCTACCTCTTGAGTGATGGTGAGCTCTTGAGGGCATGAGTATGCGATACAAATTGAGATGTGTATAGGATACCATGGATTGGCACTAGAGCAAGTGGGAGAAATTGTTAGGGTTTGTGCTCCGAGTGCCAATCTGGATCGTATTTATGTCTGATTCATAAATAGGAGCAGTTCTATTTCCCATAATATTACTATTTTAATTGGTAGCACCCTTGTCTTTTATAGGCTTATTCGATATGATTATGATTAGATCGAAACTGAATCTGGTTCAGTGATACGTGTATATTAGACAAAGACCCTAGGATTTACAATATAGTGCGCAGTTACAACGTAGTTTGTAATTGACATTGGGAAGCGCACTATTAGTTGTATATCCTTAAATAAGTAGGAGACTCGTATAGACATGTAGGTGTTTATTTGATAGGTCACTGAACAACTCACTGAAGGTTTCCTAATAGATGGTACACCAACGTCAATAGGAACCTTCTCGAGTTAAGCGAGCATAGTGGTCATTCGACTTGAGATACCACCTTGGATATATGAGCTATCCTCCACACATTGATGGCAGTCACGTCAACGTCTAGCCATGATCAGACCCCCACATGTTCGTTGGGTGTGGACTGATGCTCATGATATCCTATGCGTATCAAGATAGGATCCGTCATTCCTATGTACATGGCATATGCATCCTCACGTGTTTACGATCTAGTAAATCCATGGCCGTGGTATAACTTAGGAAATTAGTTTCGAGTGTTATTTAGAGATTTTAAATTGAAAGTTGACTGTATTATACCGAACGGATTTGACATTCTAATCTATATCCCAGGTATAATACGGATAGCCTATGACGGAGGAATTATACGTATGTTACAACCTCGACTTGCATAGTTTAGAGAGATTATTTGTGGTCGTCATAATCCATGAGTGGGTGGATTATGGACACGAAATTGAATTTCATGACGGATAAACCTAAACTTAAAGAGTCTCACAATATGAAGTGTACTCGTTGAGCACTTGGGCAACTCGATATGAATAATACAGATTATTCATAATACTTCACTGGATTAAATGAGTTAATTCGGATCGTTTAATCGCTAAACGATAACACATGCCTTTAGGGGATTTTGTCTGCTAATAATTATTGTGTATTTGTATTTGATACATAATACGATTAGATACACATTAATTATTCATCAAATGAGATTTTGAAAGATGCCATAAATATATATGTATTTGTTACTTATTGTAAATAAAATACATATATAATAATAATTACATTAATTAATTATTGTGATATTTAAATTGTTAAATGTTTTAATAATTAATTAATAAAATATTTCATAAATGTTATGATACATGTTCAATTATTATTGGACTTTGTGGCTTGTTTTGTATAAACTTTATATGTGTCAAAATGTTATTTGATAATATAAAGTTGAATGCATTTAATTTGATTAATTTGAAAAAGGATAATTTTGTCCCTCCCACTATATATTCGGTCAACTTGCTTTTTCGAAGGTAATAGATTTTCATCTTCTTCTTCATTTGTTGCTCATTGCCGAGAGTTCCTTTAAAATGGGTTTGGGAAATTTGTTTCCAAATCCATGAAGAAAACAAAGAAAAATTCAAGAAAAAATGCTTAGAAATTTATTTTCATGTTTTTTTGAATACTTAGAAATGTTCTAGGGTTTTCTTTTGTTGTTGAAAATTGGGGCTTTTGGTTGTGGAGGATGAAATTGGAAATATAGTGCATGTGTGTAGTATTTATTGGATGAAATTAATATAATTTGTATCCAATTTGTTCAAATTATTGTTGGATATTTTGTTGCCATTCTAAAGGTTAATTGCCACTCCTTTTATGCCTAGAATTGTTCTAAAGTTTTTAATTTGTGGTGATTCTAGTTGGTGTTTAGATTAATTGGATTAATCTTGATTTATTGGATTTAAAGCATGAATTTTGTGAAATTTTCAGCTCCTGATCAGATTAGGTTAAACTGGAAATTTTGTGATGTATTTGATGTTTTATTAATGTAATGGATGTGTTTCTGGAGTTGGAACAATTACCGGAAAGTGTTTCCGAGTTGAAATAAGTGAAAACGGCCAAAAACGGCGTTACCAAGTGGATTTTGAGCCAACCGAGTGATGGCTGTTCAAACAGTGAATCCGTCACTGTTTGGGCAGCCCGTGAACAGCCCCAACACTATTGGATCTGACTTGGGCAGTTTCCATAAGTGTCGGGTTGTCAGTTTGGTCAAAAACGCGTTATAGGTAATTTTACGATTTCTCTTGAACCCGCGTTTCTGCTGCACCCCAATGCCCAAAACCATTACAGTATCATGGCTTCACTTGTCAATGACAAACTCAAGCTACCGATGTAGTCTTGACACCTTTGGCACGTTCAGGATTTCCATTTTCACTTGAATTTTTCTAGTATCAATATACAACCGGCATGGATAAAATCCCATAACCTACACCCTCACAGCTTTGGCACGATCTCAGATACAGTTATAGAAAGATACCTATAAACCGTACTGATAAGACGGACCAAGAAATATGTATCCAATACACGTCACTTTACCGCCTTATTTCTAAGCGGGGATTCCTTAGGAAGCTATACTCTACATCAAATGCAGAATTATAATCTAAATCATTTTCTAAACAACTCAATTCTACCTATATAAAACATAACTCAATTTAACCATTAAATTTCCGTCACATTTCCGTTAGCGTAGAACCGGAAAGTCAAGATGTTGGGTTTTTTAGGTCAAACCAAGATCAAATTAAGCTATGAAAAGTGCGAATACATCAAAGTAAAGTTGCGGAATACTCACTTTGATCGGCTTTTGCGATGCGAAGAACAACAAAAAATTTCCTTGAAGCTCTCGGCCAAGGTCCATTTTGTGCTCCTTGTGTGTTCGATCAAGGTCCTCTATGGTGGTCCTTCAAGCTCCAAGCTTTAAGTAAGACCCATTGGATGTGCTAGCATCTTGGAAAAATTTGCCAACAAATCTTCCCCTTTGCCTTCTTGTTGTTCTCGGCCAAGCCAAGAACATTTGAGAGAAAATGGCTCCAAGGCCGTGAGAGGGAGAGAGGAGAAGAGAAGTTGTGTTGTGTATTTTTTGGATTTCAAAAATCTAAAACCATTTTTCAAATTCAAATTTTGGTACAAGACATTAAAGTCTTCAACTACTCACATCAATCAAAAGTGACATCTATCACATCACTCAAAGTTGATGTGACTTACATCACAAGAATGACTAATGATGTGACGCATGATGTGACTTGTGGGCCCCACTTGATTCGAAATGCGAGTGGGCCCGCAAACACTCCCTGGCTCGGGTTCGCTAATTCCGAATTAACGAATTTTCCGTTGCGACGTAATTAATTAAATTTAATTAAATAATTATGCCTAGCAAAATTACTATTCACGTCGCTAGCGAATTAATTCTAAATTAACTCGTTCGCCCGAATTAAAATCTAATTTTAATTCCGCGTCGAAATCTAATTTCGTTTAATCTATAGAATATATTATTTTATCGATTAATTCCAAATTAATCGTTCTCTCTCTTTAAATATATTTTATCCCAGATAAAATATCTCCGTAATTAATCCTAGATTAATTTTCTCTCTCTAATAATTAATCACAGATTAATTATATGCGATTCATACGTCATCGGTGAATCTTCGGGATGCGACCCAGGAGATCCCTGGATATGTTGATAGTAAATCCGGTCGTCGGACTATCCAAACACGTACATACCTAGTACTTTTTTTTACCGATTTACAAGACATGGTTGGCCTCTAGCAAAGCACTATGCCTACCCAACTCTCCAGAAATATTCTTAAAGGAATATGTAATCTATATCAGGCGTAGTATACGTAGTATTACGTTTTGCGATCCAGTATCGGATGTCACATGCTAGGCCTGGGGCTGGAATTGTGTCTGCCCACGTACAAAGCATATATCGGATCTCTGGTAACTAGTCTCTATAATCGGATAACTATGACCTAGTCATATTATCCCGATAGCTGCAGCATATAAGAGCACCAGTTCCGTATCTTACTTGACCATCATCTCCATATAACTGAAGTGATACTTCCATCTTGACATCACACCCAATACACTACGATTCTCAATATACCGAGAAGAGGCGTACGCAGAACCTGTTAAAGCCTTGGAGGACCAAAACCAAAGTATATTGATTGTCCCAAGTATTAGCAGTGCAAGTCTCAGGTTAAGACCAAATACACCTACCCTGATTCGGACTTCCATAGACACATAGTCATACTACCAATGGAATTTCGTGCGCTCTATCCAGAGCGAAGCTGTTTCCGTACCATCGGTAAACACAACCTCCTATTACACTTGCATGAGTATCCAATACCCAAATATGTGAGAACTATGCCGTTATTCTCCCAAAACACGCACAAGTGCAATACTAGTCTATTCCGCCTATGAATGTCCAATCTCGATAATACTACGACTAGGGATGTTTTAATGATTAAACCTTCATGGATTGATACTGTCTGATATCTTATCAATCCGGAACTAATCATATGGACTTTTATCATTTATATATCCCAGTAATCCAATTACAAATGATAAAAGAGCAATTTCCTTTGTCACATAGTTAATTTGTACAACAACACCATGTTCTGTACAAATAGTGATGCTATGGGTCATAATTGTCCAACAATCACCCACTTGTGTTGGGTTTTCTAGGTCATCCCAAGATCAAATTAAGCGATGAAAAGTGCGAATACATCAAAGTAAAGTTACGAAATACTCACTGTGATCGGCTTTTGCGATGCGAAGAACAACAAAAAATTCCTTGAAGCGGCGGCCAAGGTCCCTTTGTGCTCCTTGTGTGTTCGGCCAAGCCCCTCCATGGATTATCTTCAAGCTCCAAGCTTGTGAATGGATTCCATGCTCATGATGGGTTTCCCTATCACCTTTGTAGGAATCATTGGATGTGCTAGCATCTTGGAAAAATTTGCCACAAATCTTCCAATTTTCCTTCTTTAAATTCGGCCAAGCCTTAGAATTTTTGAGAAGAAAAATCTGCTCTTTCGCCGTGAAGGAGAGGGAGAGGGAGAGAGGAAGGATTTGTGTTGGTTGTCTTTGATTTCAAAAACAAATACAATTATTCAATTTCCAAAATTGGTACAAGGCATTAATGCCTCCAACAACTCACATCACAAAAAAGTGAGTGGGCCCGCAAACACTCCCAGGCTCGGGTTCGCTAATTCCGAATTAACGAATTTTGCGTTGCGACGTAATTAAATCAAATTTAATTAAATAATTATGCATAGCAAAATTACTATTCACATCGCTAGTGAATTAATTCTAAATTAACTCGTTCGCCCGAATTAAAATCTAATTTTAATTCCGCGTCGAAATCTAATTTCGTATAATATATCGAATATATTATTATCGATAATTCCAAATTAATCATTCTCTCTCTTTAAATAATATTTTATCCCAGATAAAATAACTCCGTAATTAATCCTAGATTAATTTTGTCTCTCTTATAATTAATCCTAGATTAATTATGTCGAGTCATACGTCATCGGTGAATCTTCGGGAAGTGACCCATGAGATCCCCAGATATGTTGGAAGTAAATCTGGTCGTCGGACTATCCGAACACGTACGTACCCTTACTACGTTTTTACCGATTTACAAGACATGGTTGGCTTCTAGCAAAGCACCGTGCCTACCCAATTCTCCAGAAATATTCTTAAAGGAATATGTAATCTATATCAGGCGTAGTATACGTAGTATTGCGTATTGTGATCCAATATCGGATGTGACGTGCTAGGCCTGGGGCTGGAATTGTGTCTGCCCCGTACGAAGCACATGTCGGATCTCTGATAACTAGTCTGTATATTCGGATAATCATGACCTAGTCATATTATCCCGATAACTGCAGTACTAAAGAGTACTAGTTTCGTATCCTACGTGACCATCATCTCCATATGACTGGAGTGATACTTCCATATTGACATCACACCCAATACACTACGATTCTCAATATACCCAGAAGAGGCGTACACAGAACCAGTTAAAGCCCTGGACGACTAAAACCAAAGTAATTGATTGTCACAAGTATTAGCGGTGCAAGTCTCAGGTTAAGACCAAATACACCTACCCGGATTCGGACTTCCATAGACACATAGTCATACTACCAATGGAATTTCGATGGGTCTATCCAGAGCGAAGCTGTTTCCGTACCATTGGTAAACACAACCTCCTATCACACTTGCATGAGTATCCAATACCCAAATATATGAGAACTATGCCGTTATGCTCCCATAACACGCACAAGTGCAATACTAGTCTATTCCGCATTATCGATGTCCAGTCTCGATAATACTATGACATAGATGTTTTAATGATTAAACCTTAATGGATTAATATTGTCTCATATCTTATTGATCCGGTTCTAAGCATATGGACTTTTATCATTTATATATCTTGGTAATCCAATTACAAATGATAAAAGAGCGATTTCCTTTGTCACATAGTTAATTTGCACAATAACACAATGGTCTCTACAAATAGTGATGCTATGGGTCATAATTGTCCAACAATCTCTCACTCGGCCTATAGCCAATCACTCAAGTGTCATACACTTGAACTATGTACGGTTCGCTCAAACTTCTGCTGAGAAACAGCTTTCGTCACATCGCCACGATGTACGATCCGAACGAATCAGATGAATAGTTGAAGTATATACTTGGATCGTTGATGAGACCATTAATTCTTTAGCCTGTGCTGTAGCCTAGCTCAGCTACTAACAGAACTACTCCTAATCTAATTAGGATTATTTAGATCCAAAGTGGCTTCTATTGCTGCCTCAGTTGCAGCAATATTCCGCTTTTTGTTATTCGGTAACATCCGCTTGGAAGATTTCTAGCTCACTGTTCCGTTATTCAAACTATATAGTACCCTTATTACGTCTTATAGTCATTTTTATCGGTTGGAAACTTGCAAGCAGTGAACCCAGTCACTTTAAGTTCTTCTTCTCCATAGCTTAAGAAAGCATCCTTAGTTCATCTAAGATACTTAAGGATATTCTTAACATCAATCCAGTGACTATCACTTGGATTGGTCTGATTGTGACTCCATATGCTCAAAGCATATGAGACACCAGGTCGCGTACATATTTCAATGTATGAGTTTTCAAAGAGTGCCAACAACTTTTAGATCTATCCCAGTAGATCCTTATTCCTAGAATAATGGTTGTCTCTCCTAAGAATTCTACGGAGAATTTTTCATGAAAGCCTAGCTTTCACCGATTGTATTACGGGAATGTCATTTCCAAGAAATGATATATCATCATTATATAGGACAATTACTGTCAGTGCGCTCCCACTAACCTCCTTATATACACAAGAATCATTTACATTTTGAATTAAATCATATACCATTATGATTACATCAAAACGATGGTTCCAAGAACGCAATGCTTGCTTTAATCCATAAATGGATCGATTTAACTTGCAAACCTTATTTTCTTATTTTAGCACGACAAATCCGTCAGGATGTTGTAAACATCTTCCAAAAGGTTTCCGTTTAAGGAAAGTGATTTTGACGTTCAGCTGCCATATTTCATAAATGAAACATGCAGCATCAGCAAGCATTATTCAAATGGATTTAACCATGGCACAGATAAAAGGTTTTTTCGTAATAACCACATTGTTCATAACGATACCTTTTCGCTACAAGCCTAGCTTAGTACGTTGGTATGTTTCCATCCATGTATGTCTTCCTTGAAGACTTATATAGTACCAATAGGCACAATACCTTCCGGTACAACAACCAGTGTCTAAACTTGGTTGGTATACATGGAATCCATTTCGGACATCATGAAACTTTTCCATAAAAGGAGTCGATACCTTGTATCACTTCCTCATACGTAGTCAATTCGTCTTCCTCAATAAGATTGACATCTTTACGAGGTGATATCAGAAACCCATACCTTCCAGGTTGTTTTCTGACTCTCTCCAACTTACGTGGTTCTTGTGTATTCGAAGATTACGGTACAGTTTCATCTCTGATGAACTGCTTGTGTACCATTAAGGAATCGGTGCCTAGAACAGTATTACTCCAATTTTCATCGAGTTTTACTTTCCTCCCACTTACCACTTGTAGGACACAGAAATCGGCGATGTTGTTCTAGGCTCGCGGCCTAGTTGGGAGCACGGAATATTCCGCAGAGGAACTAAACCGGAGAAATAACATGGAGTCACCACCCAGTGTGAACTGGGACAAAGATTTAAGGCCGCATCACCCCTCGCAAGGGAAGACCTCAAACCGTTGGGTTCAGAATGATCCCTTACTTATGTCACTTGTGATGATATGATTTGTGCAATAAACTAACCGAATCTATTCAACATTCATGTTCAAGGGTAATCTACGTCTAGTATGCATTCATCAAAATAACTCATAATCTAAGTTTGCATGCTCGGAAACAAGTCTTTAAATGGAAAACACGCAATATCACACAATGAGCACATTGAACCATTAAACCAAAATAAACAAATAACCATTTAAACATAATCATAAACTAAACAAAATATCATGCCTAAAATAATGTAATCATGTTTTGAACATAAATAACAAACTAAGCTAAATCATGCTTTAATATCAAATAAATAACCTACGAAGTACGACATGCTCAAACACAAGTTTGGATGAGACGAAATACGTGTCTCTTAAGTAGTACGTGGCGTTGCATCCCGAGTACAAACCACACTACCATCCATTCGAATTCGGCTACGGAAGTTACGTCTGTTGGTTTCTATTTAGGTCCCAAGATCATAACAAGCATGAAAATAATGTGTGAATACATCAAAGGAGATAGCGGAATACTCACATCGATCGGTTGAGACGATTTGATGAAGAACAAAATTGATTTTCACGTCAAAAAATGCCACTGCAGTGACCAGTCCACTGCTCACTGTTTTCAGATTTTGAGCTGAGATTTGAAGCTCCAAGCTTGGTTATTTGATTCCCGGCTTGTGGGTGTGTTTCCCTAACACCTTTGTATAACTCTCGGTGTGCTAGCACTTCCGATTTTGCAACAAAATCAGCCCCTAAATCCCCTCACTGCTCACGGTTTGGAAGTCCATGGCAGCCCCTTGGGCATGCATTTGAGATGGAGAAAGTGAGAATGATAGATAGATGGAGAGAGAGAGAAAGTTCTTTAACAAGTGTGGAGATATTTTTCTTTTTAACTTTTGGTAAAACCATTTCACTTTTACCCTAAACTTGGTAGGTTTGGTAAATGGTTTTTCCAAAAACAAAACAAGGTAGTTGGGTGGTAGGAACACCTACCACACATGGACCCCACATATTTGAATTCAAAATTCAAATATCTCTACGAACATTTGCAGCAGCTCGGTTCCATTTAATCCGATTAAACGAACTTCCGTCGTTAAATAATTAAATCCAATTTAATTAAATATCGATGCCTCGCAAATATATTACGATCGTCGTTTACGAATTAATTCTAAATTAACTCGTTCGTTTGCATTAAGTCCGACTTTAATTTCGTAATGAAATCCAATTTCGTTTAATATATCGAATATATTAATTTACCCGATTAATTCCAAATTAATCGTTTTCTCTTTAGACGATACTTTATCCTAGATAAAATATCTCCGTAATTAATCCCAGATTAATTTTCTCTCTCATCGAATTAATCCCAGATTAATTAAAGTGCGAGCCATACATCATCGGTGAATCATTGGGAAGCGACCCATGAGATCCTCGGATATGTTGGCAGTAAATACGATCATCGGACTATCCGAACACGCAAGTACCAAGTACTACGTTTTACCAATTCACAAGACAAGGATGGCTTCTAGCAAAGCACCATGCCTACCCAATTCTCCGGAAATATCCTTACAGGAATGAAGGATCTGTATTAGGCGTAGTATACATCGTATAGTGCATATCGATCTAGTATCGGATGGTCACGTGCTAGGCTTGGGGCTGGAGTTGTGTCTACCCCGTACGAAGTACATGTCGGATGTCTGGTAACTAGTCTCTATAATCGGATATACATGACCTAGTCATAATATCCCGATGGCCGCGCAGCACTTAAGAGCACAAATACCGTATCACACGTGACATCATCTCCACTATGACTGGAGTGATACTTCCGTCTTGACATCACACCCAATACTCTACGATTCTCAATATACCCAGTATTGGCGTACACAGAACCAGTTAAAGCCCTGGACGACCTCAACCAAAGTATATTGATTGTCGTAAGTATTAGCGGTGCAAGTCTCAGGTTAAGACCAAATACACCTACCCTGATGTCGGACTCCCATAGACACACAGTCATACTACCAATGGGATTCCGAGGGGTCTATCCAGAGCGAAGCTGTTTCCCATACCATCGGTGAAACACAACCTCCTATTACACTTGCATGAGTATCCAATACCCAAATATATGAGACTATGTCGTTGTGTCCTCACAACGCGCACAAGTGCAATACTAGTCTTTTACGTATTTATCGATGTCCAATCTCGATAATACTCTGACTAAGGATATTTAATGATTTATCCTACGTGGACTCATATTGTCTCATATCATTCTCCATCCAGGAACAAATCATAGGGACCTCTCATCATTTATACATCTAAGGTGATCTAATCACAAATGATAAGAGAGCAATCTCCTTTGTCACATAGTTAATTTGTACAACAACACCATGATCTGTACAAATAGTGACGCTATGGGTCATAATTGTCCAACAATCTCCCACTTGGCCTATAGCCAGTCACTCGAGTGCCTAACACCCGAACTATGTACAGTTGGCTCAAATTGCTGAGAAAAGGTTTTCGTCAGCGGTTTACATGATTCTTCTGATGCGATTTATACGATCATCACTTCGCCATGATGTATGATCCGAACGAATCAGATGAATATCGAAGTATATATATGGATCATTGATGAGACCATTAATTCTTTAGCCTGTGCTGACGCCTAGCTCAGCCGCTAACAGAACTATATCTAATCTAATTAGATTTATTATCTTTTTTCTTTTCATTTTGAACTTCTTTTTTCTTTTTTTCTTTTTCTCTTTTTTCCTTTCTCTTTTTTTCAACACACCTACCCTTTAAGTAGCATTTCTCCTCATGGTGGACCTATACTCGCCTATGGGTAGCTTCACGCTTATCGGTTATAGGTGGTTCAATTCTTTTCTTTAGAGACTTTTCTTTTATTTTCAACCATACCACACATCATAACACAAGCAAATCAGGATAGACATTTAGGCGAACAGTCACTCACCGACCTACAATTTCTTCAACTAATCACTTTGCCAACTAATCAGGTTTTCACTGCTAAGAACCTATAGTGAAGTGCTTACGAGTGTAACATAGATCAATCACTGAAAGTATCAGATAAAAGCACATCAGGAATTTATCGTTTCTAAGATTTCACCCTAAAGCAAAAGATTTCATCATTGGACTTATGGCTAACTATTAAGGACTTAAAAACAAATTTTTTTTTTCTTTTTTTTTCTTTTTTTTTTTCCCTTTTTTTCCTTCTTTTTTTTTTGGGCCCACCATGGTCTTTCTATCCTTGCCGTAAAATTTTCTATTTCTCGACTTCCTTTTTCCCAATGTCCATGTTTGCTAAACTCTTCTTTGACAGTCTTCTTTTTCCAAACCCAACAGATATCTATGATGGCTTTTAAGACATGAGGGTTAACATGATGCGTGAATGCATGAGATGCATGAGATGCGTGCGATGTATGGAATATATAAGTCGGCCCATTGGCATTTCAGAAGTTTTTAGCCCAATTGCCATAAAGCATAGACTCGTCCCAGTTTAAATGGCCCAACAAGCCCATACCTCATGACAACAAGTCCAACTGAATCCAAATGACAATGGTCCTAAACGCAAACATAAAGGAATAGTCTCTATTAATCCTACAACTACAGCTCACACGCAGGTTTACAGGAGTATAGACAAAGGCTCTCGTCGACGAAGGGTTGCCCACAACTAGGTCTCCCCACTCAAGGGTCCGAGCGACCAAATGAGCGCACTTTTTTTATACACTAAGGTACGTGCCAATGAGTTATGGCGTGTGACTAACTTTCAAATGGATTTCTTGTTATAGATTCCCCAGAGGGAGGGTGGAGCGAACTCTCTTAAATACCCAAGCCTCTTAGGCTCTTATCGCTTGGTGACAGGAATAACAACAAGTCCTCCAAATTAGTATGTCACAACAGCTAAGGGTAATGATTATTTAGGTGCCTTCACAGCTTTTCCTTATAGAAAGGTATTGAATGAAGGAAGACACCAACCATCACCTAGCCTAAAATGTCTTTGATCAATCCCCAAATTACCCACTGTAGAGACGGTTAATTAAAGCACAAATCTAAATATTACAAGACATTATTTCGGGGCCAATTCTCTATCCCCAGTGGAGTCGCCAGACTGTAGGACACAGAAATCGACGACGCTGTTCTAGGCTCGCGGCCTAGTTGGGAGCACGTAATAGTCCGCGAAGGAACTAAACCGGATAAATAACATGGAGTCGCCACCCAGTGTGAACTGGGACAAAGATTTAAGGCTGCATCCCCCTCGTAAGGGAATACCTCAAACCGTTGGGTTCGGAATGGTCCCTTACTTATGTCACTTGTGATATATGATTTGTGCAATAAACTAACCGAATCTATTCAACATTCATGTTCAAGGTTAATCTACGTCTAGTATGCATTCATCAAAATAACTCCTAATCTAAGTTTGCATGCTCGAAAACAGTCTTTAAACGACAAACATGCAATATCACACAATGAGCACATTGAACCATTAAACAAAAAAAAAAATAACCATTTAAACATAATCATAAACTAAACAAAATATCATGCCTAAAATAACGTATCATGCTTTGAAAATAAATAACAACTAAGCTAAATCATGCTTTAATAACAAATAAATAACCTACGAACTATGACATGCTCAAACACAAGTTTGGATGAGACGAAATACGTGTCTCTTAAGTAGTACGTGGCATTATATCCCGAATACAAACCACACTACCGTCCATTCGGATTCGGCTACGGAATTTACGTCCGGGTTTCCATCCTATATACCACAAAAGGGAACACATATTCCGCTCATCCAACAATCACATCATGCCTCAAACGACTCTCATGCGATAATATTTTTTAAAATAAACAAAATAAATGAAAGATAATAAATAAAAAGGTGCCCTCAGGTCTAACCTCTTTTGTCGTCTCTCGAAAGCATGTTACACGGCCATCGGAAGGAAGAATGCTCTGCAACTTTTCTGGTTCACTAATCAAACGTTTCTCCTCGCTGTTTCGCTATCTGGGCTGCTGTTTTCACTTCGTTTTGCTGTTGTTTTTTTTTGTATTTTTAGGTCACTATTTTAGGTAATTTAGGGACTATTTTTTCCGGTTATTGGACTGGTCTTGGCTGCGGTTTTGGAAGGGTTTCGGGGGGACTATTTGTGGACTGTTTTGTGCATGGGAATATGCGGCAGTTTAAGGCTTATTTCAGAGAGGTTTGCGGCAGTTTAAGGAGTTGTTTTAAGGCATTTTTTTGGACAGGATTTGCGGAGGTTATAAGGCGTGGATGGATGTCATCTTTGGCGTGAGATGGAGGCAATTAGTGTGAAGGGTTTATGGCAGTGAGTGGGTTGGTTAAGGGCAGTTTGTGGTGTGTTTATTGTTGTCGGTTATAAGTTGAGGTTGGCAAGTTCTTGTGCGTGATTTAAAGGGGGCGTTGTGTGTGCTAGTTGTGAGGGGATAGTGAGGGTAGGTGGCATTGAGTGTAGGTGAGGCAGCAATGTGATTGTGAGTGGAGGGCTTATATGCGTGAGGGCAAAGAGGGGCAAGTGGCGTTGGATGCTTGATGAAGTGAGGGGCCGTGAACGTGGGGGCTGGTGGCTAAGGGCGTAGCGTGAATGTGGGGGGCTGGAGGCTTGTTGTTGCGTAGGGTAGGTGGCTTGTGGCATGAGTTTGTGCGGCAGTGGGATCGGGTTTTGGTGTGGCTGAATTAGGTTATTATATTTTTTTTTGTCTTCGGTTAGGGGGTATGAGCTTTGTGTTTCTTGTGAGAATGAGCTAGGGTTTAATGTGTTGGTGTAGGGTCTCTTTTTATAGGCCAAGGGATGTGGTTTACCTTGTTGGAGAAGGAAATGGAGATTGTGTATTGATGGGGAGATATTTTTAATTAAAATGTGATAAGGGAAATCTTTAATTAAGGGAAGTGATTTGATTTATTCTTTTTAGTTAAGGATATGATTTAGTTTAATTAGGCAAGGGATCCATGAGATTTATTTAATTTAGGAAGTGGATTTATTTAATTGGTAGGTGATTTAATTAATTAGGAATGTGATTTATTTAAATTAGGAAATTTAATTTCAATTTAATTTGTTTTAATTTAATTTAATTTGTGACATGTTTTATTATTCGGATTGGGCTTGGTGTGTGGTTTAGGGATATGTGGGCATGGTTTGTGTCTTACAGGGGTTTGGGTTAAGGGTGTGCTTTGAAACGGAGGTCCAACGAGCGAGTCCGAAGCTAATCCAACGAGTTTAACCCAACCAATTGTCAATTCTTGACCTTTTCCCTTCCAACGTCCGTTTCCCGTGGCTTTCACAACTAAAGAGGTAGTGTCTCCATACGAGACTCATCATCGGGACTTACATGCAAAAATGCAGTGCCTACACCACTACATATAGGTATTCCTCTTAGGAAAACCGCATGGCGAGCAACAATTACATTATTCTCTTATGAGTTGTATAAGTACTATACTTTGGTTGATAAATTCAATGATATTGCTTAAGTATTTTCATCACGGTCCAATCAGGATGTTAATACTTTAGCCGATCTGTTTGTCTACTTCGTGTCGAAACTCTTTGAATTTATCAAAAGTTTCTGATTCGTGTTTCTCAAGAAACACATAACCATAACGCGATGCCACATCCGTAAAGGTTATGAATATTCATATCCACCTCTAGCCTAGCTAGATATGGGCCCACTTACGTCACTATGAACGAGGGCTAACAGATCGGTGGCACTTGCACTTTTACCAAGTAAAAGGTGTTTTAGGCACTTATCTAATAAACTGGATTCGTAGACATTATTTGAATGGAATCAAATCCGTCCTAATATCCACTCTTCGAAGGTGTGGATATACGAGTCTTGTTTATCTGCCCCAGACAACAATGCCAAAAATAAGTCTTATCTTATTAATTCAGTTTGAGCTATTTGTTTGTCATGTCATACGTTTGAGATTCATTTATATTCAAAATATAAATACAGTTATTCACATCTAATATGTTTATCTCAATATCATCTTTATAAAATAAAACACTTTAGTGTTCTAGAATATAAAGGTATACCCGCAATGAGTTATACTCTGATATAGAGATAATGTTTCTAGTCAAACTATGTACATTATAACAGTTTCCTAATTTAAGTACACACCTGAAGGGTAGTTCCTAAACTTAGGTTTCTACAGTTAAAACAGCGACTCTCTTCCCGTTTCCGATTCGTAAATCAATCTCAATTGAAGTCAGTATCCTACTAATCAGCAGATTCTGCACATCAATACATATTTATGTACAATACTTAGTATCAAAATCCAATTTTGAAACTAATAGTGAACATGTTTATGACAAACATGTTTGAAGTCGGAGCCTTGCCTGTCTTCTCTTCCGTCACGTCTGCCTTGTCCATACGGCAGTCACGCTTCCAGTGACCCTATTTACCACAGTTTAGGCAGACATCTTAGGATATGTCCTTTGTCTTCCCAAAAAACCGTGATGATTTTGCCTTTGCCCCTTTGAAACTCTGGCTCTGCCTCCTAGAGCATAGCCATCAACTCTTCAAGAGTTTACTCTTGGTTCATAATGAACCAGCCCCAACTTTCGGGTATAGACTATAAGATCAAATATTTGGTAGTCTCGGCCACATAGGTAATGCCCAGCTAACCTAGCTTATCGATGTCAGCAATCATCTGCGACACCTAGTGCTCGACAGATGTACCCTCTGACATACGTGAGCTAAAGAGCTTCTTATTCAATTTGTACTTCTAAGATCTAATAATAAATCTATGAAGATCTTTAATTTCAACATCATGTTATAAGGATCTAATCCTTTAGTCTAACGACAGAATTAAAGTGTCATTGCATCTAGCATAAAGGATTGAGCACTAAAGTTATCATTACATGAATCTTCCAAAGATCATGTTCTACTATTTGCTCAACTCCGGGCTTAGGTCCGAGATGTTTTTCTATCAAATAGAATAACTTCTCAGTTCCCAGGACTATCCTGAGGTTTTATTGTCAATTTGAAAATTAAAGCCGTTTAAAAACATTTTCACCCAGGTTTATGTTTTAAACACTAATCTTTCAGTAATCTTGATTTTAATAGTCCAACTATCCAATCAACGATTTCGGGTACAATTAAATATAATGATTACTATAGTCAACTATATAATCAACTATAATTTGATTGGTTAATTCAAATATATTGATTACTATAATCCAATTATATAATCAACTACAATTTGAAGTAGTTTTAATACAGTCCAACTGTTTAATTTAAAACAACAATTAATATTAGTCCAACTAATATATTTAAATTAATGACGAAAAATTGAAATGAGCGCGTATTGGCATGTATCTAAACGAGATTGCAAATTTAATACTTGCCTCCCACTATTTTTCGAGGAGCCTCAAACCCTCTGTTGAGTACTCGGGAAACCTTGTTCCTAGTGGGCTAGGATCCCGTTAAATAACACACAACCTTGACTTTGGCAACAAGTTGTATGATATTTAACTAGGTAGATTTTAAGATCAATTGGATCTCATCCCATTCCTAGATCCAGTAGGTGGACATCCAAGTCCGAAACATATATCTAATATATGCCAATATATCCAATATATTGCCTAACCTTTTTCCTTTGAATCAATTAAGCCTTGGCTTTGGCACAACAAACTTAATGATTCCAGTGAAGCGGGACCCATTAACTTTGGAAAGCTTCGTAATCGATGTCGATGGACAAGAAGTAATCTTGACTTTGGCCAACAAATCACAACTTGGATAAGACATGCGATATTGAACAAAGCCTTCATGATTCAAACACATCCGCGATGAACAAGGGCCTTGACTTTGGCCAACAAACCAGTGCCAATCTTGGATCTTGAGAATGAATCATTCAATGGAAGGAAAACGCTTAATATATGTTGATGGTTTTTCGCGTAATTGGTAACCAATTAATTATCTTTGATTAGGTCTCATCATACACCCTTAAGCATGCATTCTAAAAGCAGAATAAGGCGCGATAAATAAATTAATAATGATATGCGGATGGATATTTAAAACAACTTGTTCCTAGAACAAATCTCTCCATTTCCTCTCTCTCCCCGCTAGCATAAATCTTACTTCTACACAATTACATAACACTTCTAAAGAAACCTCATTTACATTTAGAGGAATAGGTGAGAAGAGAAATACAAAGAGTCAAGAGGTAATTGGCTGGACACGCAGGTCCAATTTAATAAATTCTAAATTTTACAACAACAATTTCCAAAATTGCCCTCACCCATCTAATATCCATCTGATATACATTATTCATACATCACATCCATGTATTCACACAAAACATGTTATCAGTCAATCTAATCCAATTAATTAATCTGAAATTAATGACCATCCAATGTTCAAACAACGATTTGATTTGCGTGAGTCCGACTCGTTTTAAGAATAAGTACTCAAAGTACGAATTCTTGAATTATATCAAACTACAATATTAAATCCAATTTAATTTGTATTCATACTAATTCTTTATTAAATTCCAAATTAAATAATTACACTTTATTAATGAGCCTTTACGACTTAGATTCTAAATCTAATCTTTACGGGTCTCAAAGCCCAATTAACATCCAATGTCAATTTAATTAAAGTCCAATGGGCTTTCAATTAATTTATAAGGCATGGACTTTGGCAACCAAAGCCTAATAAGGAATCACCCTTTGCCCTTTGCCAAATCAATTTAAGCCCATTATGCCCAATTAAAATATTAAGGCCCATTTAATCATATTTGGACTTTATGGAAATGGTTTTAGGCCAATTGGATCCAACCAATTAACCTAAACCAAACTTGGCCCAACCAAGCCCATTAGCCCCAATACAACTTTATTAGCCCAATTCCAAATTTAGCCCTACTAATTAAATTGCAAAATTCCAATTTCACAATTTAATTAACTAAAGTGCATTAGCCATAATTAATTAGTCAAATTAACATTTCCAAAATACCAATTACACTAATTAATCATGCTAATCTTCATCAACACATGTCCAACATTATTGAATCAAAAAACCATATCATTTACATGCTATATCTCACGGCCATGTGGGGATTTAATGTCCAATTCCGATTTCAATCCAATTGAATCTCAAATCAACATTTCCCAAGTCTTTCAACTCATCCAATGATCAAAAGAACAAACATTACCATGACATTAGGGTATCAACACCATTTGGCCAAGCCAAATTTTTGGGGAAAAATTATTGCAATTCAATTTTCATCAAATTGATCACAAATAACTCTAAGTTATTATCATTCAAGCATACTCAATCAATCAATTTTATCAAATCATGCTCAAATCAATTTTACCCAAATTTTACCCTAATTCAATTTCATGCTTAATCAAGGCTCATGATACCATTGTTGGGTTTTCTAGGTCATCCCAAGATCAAATTAAGCGATGAAAAGTGCGAATACATCAAAGTAAAGTTGCAGAATACTCACTTTGATCGTTTTGCAATGTGAAGAACAACAAAAAATTCCTTGAAGCTCTCGGCCAAGGTCCCTTTGTGCTCCTTGTGTGTTCGGCCAAGCCCCTCCATAGATGATCTTCAAGCTCCACCTTTTGTGAAAATTCCATGCTCATGAATGGGTTTCCCTATCACTTTTGTAGGACTCCTTGGATGTGCTATCATCTTGGAAAAATTTGCCACAAATCTTCCAATTTTCCTTCATTAAATTCGGCCAAGCCTTAGAATTTTTTATAAGAAAAATCTGCTCTTTTGTCGTGAGGGAGAGGGAGAGGGAGAGAGGAATGAGTTGTTTTGGTTGTCTTCGATATCAAAAACAAATACAATTATTTAATTTCCAAAATTGGTACAAGGCATTAATGCCTCCAACAACTCACATCACCAAAAAGTGACTTGCATCACATCACTCAAAGTTGATGTGACTTCCATCACAAGAGGTTACTAGTGATGTGACGCGTGATGTGACTTGTGGGCCCCACTTGATTCGAAATGCGAGTGGGCCCGCAAACACTCCCGGGCTCGGGTTCACTAATTCCGAATTAATGACTTTTCCGTTGCGACGTAATTAAATCAAATTTAATTAAATAATTATGCCTAGCAAAATACTATTCACGTTACTAGCGAATTAATTCTAAATTAACTCGTTCGCCCGAATTAAAATCTAATTTTAATTCCGCGTCGAAATCTAATTTCGTATAATATATCAAATATATTATTTTATCGATTAATTCCAATTAATCGTTCACTCTCTTTAAATAATATTTTATCCCAGATAAAATGTCTCCGTAATTAATCCTAGATTAATTTTCTCTCTCTTATAATTAATCCCAAATTAATATTTCTGAGTCATATGTCATCGGTGAATCTTTGGGAAGCGACCCATGAGATCCCCGGATATGTTGGCAGTAAATCCAGTCGTCGGACTATCCGAACACGTACGTACCTAGTACTACATTTTTACCGATTTACAAGACATATGTAATCTATATTCTTAAAGGAATATGTAATCTATATCAGGCGTAGTATACGTAGTATTGCATATTGTGATCCAGTATCGGATGTCACGTGCTAGTTCTGGGGCTGGAATTGTGTCTGCCCCGTACGAAGCACATGTCGGATCTCTGGTAACTAGTCTCTATAATCGGATAATCATGACCTAGTCATATTATCCCGATGACTGTAGTACTAAAGGGTACTAGTTCCGTATCCTACGTGACCATCATCTCCATATGACTGGAGTGATACTTCCATCTTGACATCACACCCAATACACTACGATTCTCGTAATTGTCAACCAATTAATTATCTTTGATTAGGTCTATCATACAACCCTTAAACAGCATCTCATCATAGCATTACAAGCATAATAAGGCGCGATAAATAATTAATAATGATATGCAGATGGATATTTAAAACAACTTGTTCCTAGAACAAATCTCTCCATTTCCTCTCTCATTATAGCCACAATTTTACTTCTACCCAATAACATAACACTTCTAAAGAAACCTCATTTACATTGAGGAGAATAGGTGAGAAGAAAAATACAAAGAGTCAAGAGGTAATAAGCTGGATACGCAGGTCCAATTTAATAAATTCTAAATTTATTACAATAATTTCCAAAATTTCCCTCACCCATCTAATATCCATCTGATATACATTATTCATACATCACATCAATGTACTCACACAAAGCATGTTATCAATAAATCTAATCCAATTAATTAATCTGAAATTAATGACCATCCAATGTTCAAACAATGATTTAATTTGCGCGAGTCAAACTCGTTTTAAGAATAAATACTCAAAGTATGAATTCTTGAATTATATCAAACTACAATATTAAATCCCATTTAAAATTGTATTTAATACTAATTCTTTATTAATTCCAAATTAAATTAATTACACTTTTTAATGAGCCTTTTGCGACTTAGATTCTAAATCTAATCTTAACGGGTCTCAAAGCCCAATTAACATCCAATGTCAATTTAATTAAAGTCCAATGGGCTTTCAATTAATTTATAAGGCATGGACTTTGGCAACCAAAGCCCAATAAGGAATCACCCTTTTGCCAAAAATCAATTTAGCCCCATTAGGCCCAATCAAAATATTAAAGGTCCATTATATTATATTTGGACTTTATGGAAATGGTTTTAGGCCCAATTGGATCCAAACAATTAACCTAAACCATACTTGGCCCAACCAAGCCCATTAAGCCCAATACAACTTTAAAAGCCCAATTCCAAATTTTGCCCAACTAATTAAATTACAAAATTCCAAATTTCAGAATTTAATTAACTCAAGTGTATAAGCCCTAATTAATTACTCAATTAACATTTCCAAAATACTAATTTAATCAATTAATCATGCTCATTATCATCAAAACATGTCCAAACTATTGAATCAAAAAATCATCTCATTTCCATGCTTACTAACTCACTGTAATTTGGGGTTTTTCAAATCCGATTTCTATTTTAATCCAATTAATTCCTAAATCAATTATTCCAAGTCTTTCAACTCATCCAACGATCAAAAAAAATCACCATGATCTTAGGGCACTCACAATTAGGGAAAATCTAATCCAATTCAATTTTCATCAAATTGATCATGCATAACTCTAAGTTATCATCATTCAAGCATACTCAATCAAACAATTTCATCAAATCATGCTCAAATCAATTTTACCCAAATTTAAAGTTAAGAACCCTAATTCCAATTTCATGTTTAATCAAGGCTCTGATACCATTGTTGGGTTTTTTAGGTCAAACCAAGATCAAATTAAGATATGGAAAGTGCGAATACATCAAAGTAAAGTTGCGGAATACTCACTTTGATCGGCTTTTGCGATGCGAAGAACAACAAAAATTTCCTTGAAACTCTCGGCCAAGGTCCATTTTGTGCTCCTTGTGTGTTCGGTCAAGGTCCTCCATGGTGGTCCTTCAAGCTCCAAGCTTTAAGTGTGATTTCATGCTCATGAATGGGTTTCCCTATCACCATTGTAAGACCCATTGGATGTGCTAGCATCTTGGAAAAATTTACCACAAATCTTCCCCTTTGCCTTCTTGTTGTTCTCGGCCAAGCCAAGAACATTTGAGAGAAAATGGCTCCAAGGCCGTGAGAGGGAGAGAGGAGAAGAGAAGTTGTATTGTGTATTTTTTTGGATTTGAAAAATCTAATACCATTTTTCAAATTCAAAATTTGGTACAAGACATTAAAGTCTTCAACTACTCACATCAATCAAAAGTGACATCCATCACATCACTCAAAGTTGATGTGACTTACATCACAAGAATGACTAATGATGTGACGCGTGATGTGACTTGTGGGCCCCACTTGATTCGAAATGCGAGTGGGCCCGCAAATACTCCCGGGCTCGGGTTCGCTAATTCTGAATTAATGAATTTTCCGTTACGACGTAATTAAATCAAATTTAATTAAATAATTATGCCTAGCAAAATTACTATTCACGTCGCTAGCGAATTAATTCTAAATTAACTCGTTCGCCCGAATTAAAATCTATTTTTAATTCCGCGTCGAAATCTAATTTCGTTTAATATATCGAATATATTATTTTATCGATTAATTCCAAATTAATCGTTCTCTCTCTTTAAATAATATTTTATCCCAGATAAAATATCTCCGTAATTAATCTTAGATTAATTTTCTCTCTCTAATAATTAATCTCATATTAATTATATGCGAGTCATACGTCATCGGTGAATCTTCGGGAAGCGACCAATGAGATCCCCGGATATGTTGGCAGTAAATCCGGTCGTCAGACTATCTGAACACGTACGTACCTAGTACTATGTTTTTACCTGGTTGGCCTCTAGCAAAGCACCGTGCCTACCCAATTCTCCAGAAATATTCTTAAAGTAATATGTAATCTATATCAGGCGTAGTATAAGTAGTATTACGTATTGCGTATTGCGATCCAGTATCGAATGTCACATGCTAGGCCTGGGGCTAGAATTGTGTCTGCCCCGTACGAAGCATATATCGGATCTCTGGTAACTAGTCTCTATAATCGGATAACTATGACCTAGTCATATTATCCCTATAGCTGTTGCAAATAAGAGCACCAGTTTTGTATCCTACGTGACAATCATCTCCATATGACAGAAATGATACTTCCATCTTGACATCACACCCAATACACTACGATTCTCAATATACCCAGAAGAGGCGTACACAGAACCTGTTAAAGCCCTGGACGACCAAAACCAAAGTATATTGATTGTCACAAGTATTAGCGGTGCAACTCTCAGGTTAATACCAAACACACCTACCCTGATTCGGACTTCCATAGACACATAGTCATACTACCAATGGAATTCCGAGGGGTCTATCCAGAGCGAAGCTATTTCCATACCATCGGTAAACACAAACTCCTATTACACTTGCATGAGTATCCAATACCCAAATATATGAGAACTATGCCGTTATGCTCCCATAACACGCACAAGTGCAATACTAGTCTATTCCGCATTATCGATGTCCAATCTCGATAATACTACGACTAAAGATGTTTTAATGATTAAACCTTCATGCATTGATACTGTATCGTATCTTATCAATCCGGAACTAATTATATGGACTTTTATCATTTATATATCCCGGTAATCCAATTACAAATGATAAAAGAGCAATTTCATTTGTCACATAGTTAATTTGTACAACAACACCATGTTTTGTACAAATAGTGATGTTATGGGTCATAATTGTCCAACACAAGAAACATATATAGATTATATGCAGGTGTGAACATTAAAATTGGATTAAATATCAAATATCAAGCATGAATAATGTAATGGATGAAGCATCAGACCTGCTCTGAAACCATTTTTGTTGGGGTTTCGGACGATGAGCGCAGTAGAAGCGCGGTTCGGGCGAAATCATAATTTTAAAACGTTTTCAAATTACTGAATAAAGTATTCAATATCTAATATGAATAATTTATTCATATTTCACCTAAACCTATTTATTCCATATCAAATAAGGACATAAATATATATGAAACGTCGCGAAACTTTTACGAAAAATATTTTTCCGTAAAATGACCTAAAACGCATTTTTGACCGAACCGACCACCCAAAACTTATGGGGACTGCCCAGGTCAGCCCCAATAGTGTTTGGGCAGTTCATGGGCTGCCCGAACAGTGACAAATTCACTGTTTTGGCATCCGTGACCCGGTAACGCCGTTTTCCGCCGTTTTCACTTATTTCAACTCCGAAATAATTTTCGGTAATTGTTCCAACTCCCAAAACACATTCAATACATTCATATGACATCAAATTCATCAAAAAATTTCCTGTTTTTCGAAACTGATCCAGAAACCGAAATTACCAAATTTCATGCTTTAAATCCAATTTTCAAGATTAATCCAATTAATCTACAACACCAATCAAAGTCACCACACATGAAGCACCCAAGAACAATTCTAGGTGTTACAAGAGTTCATAACACTCTATAATGGCAACATGCCATCAAATTGGACAATAATTACACTAATTCCATCCAAAACTACTTCACACATGCATCAACACTTCCAATTCATCATCCACAACCAAAATCCCCAATTTTTCAGAATTAAAGGAACCCTAGAACCTTTCTAGATCATCAAGAAACAAGAAACTAAATTTCCAAGCTTAGGGTTAAAGTAGATTACCTTTAATCTCTTGTTTCCTAAACTTTTTTTCTTAATTTTCTTTCATTTCTTCATGGATTCTTCAAACAAAATTTGAGACCCATTTTCTTTGTGACTCTCGGCCATGGAAGCAAGTTTTTTAAGAAAGGGAAAACAAATTTTTAATTTAAAAAGGAAGTGACCGACTTTAGGGGTAGAATGGTCATTTAGCAAAAAATTAATCAAATTAATCAAAGTAAACTTTACATTAACAAATCATATTTGGACATGTAAAGATTAATCAAAACATGTCATGTGAACCAATTATAATTGGAAAATTTTCATAACATTGATGAAAAAAGTTTATTAATTAATCATTTAAATATTTAACAATTAAATATCTAAATAATCAATTAATATAATTATTATTATGTATGTATTTTTATTTACAATAAATAACAAATACATATATTTATGGCATGTGTCAAAATCTCATTTGATGAATAATTAATGGGTATCTAATCGTATTATGTATCAAATACAAATACATAATAATTACGATTGGCCAAAAAACACTTAATGCATTTGTTATCGTTTAACCGATTAAACGATTCAAATAAACTCACTTAATCTGATGAAGTATTATGAATAATATGTATTATTCACATCGCGTTGCCCAAGTGCTCAACGAGTACACTTCATACTGTGGGACTCTCTAAGTTTAAGTTTATCCGTCACGAAATCCAATTTAATGTCCATAATTCATCCACTCATGAATTATGACGACCACGGATAATCTCGCTAAACTATGCAAGACGAGGTCATTGCATACGTATAATCCCTTCGTCACGGGCTATCCATATTATACCTGGGATATAGATAAAAACGTCAAACCCTTTCGGTATAATATAGTCGACTTTCAATTTACGATCTCTAAATAACACTCGGAACTGATTTTCGAAGTTATACCACGGTCATTGATTTACTAGACAGTAAACACGTGCATGATGCCTATGCCTTGTACACAGGACTGACGGATCCTATCTTGATACGCATTGGATATCATGAGCATCAGTCCACACCCAACGAACATACGGAGGTCTGATCTAAATAGATCGATGATGTGACTGCCATCAAAATGTGGAGGATAACTCATATATCCCACTGTGGTATCTCAAGTCGAAGGAATACTATGCTCACTCAACTCGAGAAGATTCCTATTGAAGTTGGTGTACCATCTATTAGGAAATCTTCAGTGAGTCATTCAGTGTTTATCAAATAAATACCTACATGTCTATATGAGTCTCTCGAGACTCATGGTTCATTGGGATAAACCATCGGACCAAGTCACGATATACGACATGTACTGGTCTCAACGAATTTTACTAACCGACCCGTGTTAGTAAATCTTGACCATGAACTTTATTTAAGGATATACATCTTATAGTGACGCTTCCCAATGTCAATTACAAACTACGTTATAACTGCGCACTACATTGTAAATCCTAGGGTCTTTGTCTAATATACATGTATCACTAAATCAGATTTAGTTTCGATCTAATCATAATCCGATATCTAAACGTAATTAGATCGAATAAGTGTATAAAAGACAAAGGTGCTACCATTAAATTAGTAATATTATGGAAAATGAAATTGCTCGTATTTATGAATCGGACATAAATACGATCCAGATTGGCACTCCGAGCACCAACCCTAACAGTTCGGCCTTTATAATTGCTTGGACTAAGCACCCATTCAGGTAGTCGTTCCTTACAAAGTCCTCCATCTACTCTTGCAAGTTTCAAAATCTTTCTATGGTGTGTCCCATCACATTATGGTTCACACAATAAGCCTTATTGTCTCTCTTCTCAATTGGAAACCTCATCGGGTCGAGCTCAGTCAGTAGACCTTTATCCTGGATTTCCCGAACTATCTGGATTATGGGTCTGTTAAAGAGTGTGTACACTGTCCCTCTGGTGACATGGCTGACCTGGATAAACGGTCTTCTCTCTTGCTTTGGATTATTCTGAGGTATCGGCATGAACTCCTTCTGCCTCAGGACCAGTCTCCTCAAGTCCCTGCCTAAATCCCGCTGATTTTCTGGCCGGGTTTCTCTTGGCTTCTGAACAATCCTCCATTGGGCGATCTTCTCTTGTCTCTCACTCTATCAATACAAACTTCCTTGCCTGCTCTAAAGCCGAACATAGTCTGGTACCTCTTAGATCCTCATGTGAGACCATAACCTCCTGACTTTGAGGGCCTCTTTAAAACGTTCCAGCGCCTCCGGGGACTCATACGCCCCGACCTCTAATAACAGGTCGTGGTACCTATCGATAAAGCTTTTCAAAGACTCATAGTCTCTCTGCTTCATCAACCTCAATGACCCCACCGTCTTCCTCGGTATGCAAGCCCCTTTGAAGTGCCGCATAAAGGATTTCCTCAACTGCGAGAAGCTGCTGATACTCCATGGGTCAAGTTCCTGAACCACATACTAGTAGATCCGCCCAAGGTTAAAGGGAACACCTTACAGATGGCCTCTCTGGCCCTCATCTGAGTCTCCCTCAACAAAATGAATTTCTCAACATGAGACTTGGGGTCTGTGTTGCCTTTGTAGATGTCCATAGTGGGCATGGTGAGTCTCCTGGGAAATTCCATTACTATAACTTCCTTTGTGAAAGGGCATGCCGCCTTCATGTCCTGGTCACCCACATTCCCCATTTCATATTTTCTTATAATTTTTGCATCTCCTTTTGCAACCAATTCCTTATCTGGTTCTCGGAGCTGCCATGCTCTCGACCACGGGTTTCCCTATGTATCCCACTTCAGACACGTCACCTTCCGTAATTGAGAGCTTCATGACATTCCCCTAAATATCATTCAAGGATGCTTTCTCCAAAACACAGACTGTTGTTGGAAGATTCTGGAGTTTGTATGCCTTTCTCTTCTTCCCACAACTCCCCTGCCGCTACGGGTCCGACGATGACTACATATTTTATCCTATGGGCACTCCTCTTCCCATTTTCACCATCTTCATACCCATTTCCTCTTGTTATTTCTTATTTTCTTTGACTTTGGTATGCTTGTCTTCTTAATACCATTTTATTTTCTAACTTTTCCATCATAGCCTTCATGAATATCTGAGTTGATTCTCTTTATTTCCGAGTTTCTTCCTTTTTATTCCATATGGTTTCTTCCATTTTCTCCACCCACACCCTTGTTGAAGCATCTGAAGATCTATGGTTCCCGTCTTCTGCCATCGTATTACTGTGTTTTCTATTTTTTTTAATAGGTCCCCATAAACAGTGCCAACTATTGACGTCTATTTTTTTATTCCAAGGATAATTCTGGAAAATCATTCTTCGAACAAACCTTCTTCAACTGTAAATTTGTTTGGTTTTGTCGAGGAACCAAATGCAAACTTACCAGAAAGATATGAAATCACACAGACAAAATAAAGGATTTAACGTGGTTTGGTGGAATGGATCCAACCTACATCCACAGATATAAGTAAAACGAAGTTTTTACTACCACCTCGGGTCTGACTGACCTCTCTTTCTCTCTCTAACTCATAACTCTTTTCTCTCTTTTACAAGTGAAGAAGCAACTATCATTTGCTAGAAAATAATTGACCAACCATTTACAGTGAACTCTCAACCCTTTTATATACTAGGACAAATTCCACTATTACACTAACTTTGTGACGTCAGCCACGTGAACATATCATCACTGTGTAGGCTCTCTTCCCCAATTACCCTATGGATAATAGCTCAGCCGCCTTACACCTCTACTATCTGCCATCTGAACTTCATTAAATTACCCATTCTTGGTAACTGTTACACGCTCTTACCATATGCCAATCTATACTCTAACTGCTCCCATGCGATAACATACGCCAGAAGATAAGCTGGTGTTCCGTTTATGTCACATCAATCCTTAGTAAATCCAAACTTCTGTTTAGGGCTTATGTCATCTAGACTTGAACACAATATCATTACCCCGACCTATATTCTCAGGCCAATGAATTGAGATGATCGACTATAAATTGAAATGATCGACCTGTCCCACCAGGTCGGGTCGATACTTAGACCTTTACCCCCTCATATTCCCTGAATATCTTTCCACCTCGGGTTGGGCATCAAATGCAAACTAATTAAGACTAAAATGATCAAAATATAAACTATCGGGGTCCTACGATAATTTTGAGAAAATCTCGATTTTTGGGTAAAAATATGTTTTTTTCAGTATTGAGTAATTAGAATAAATTAGTTTAGTATTATCACCCAATAAAAATAAAAGAAACCGGAAAAAATTGAATTTTCGTGTTCCGTTGCATTACCTGATTACACCGCCTAAAACCCCAACAACGTTAACAGATTAAGATGTCAATAGTTAGTTCTTAGTTAAGACCGCTTAGTATAGTTCACGTAGACTCAAGTCAGCATACATCATTTAAGCCATGACAGAAATCATATTATATAGTCCATGACAGCTCTATGTCAGGTTCAGGACAACATCTCAGAATAGTAAAGCTAGATTGAGTCATGTACCTAGTTATCAGTTAGATTAAGTTCCATATCTTTATGTCATGTATTCAGATTCCAATTACCTTGGATATCTAGCTGATGATTTATATTGTCGTGATTCATTACTTTAACATTCTTTTATACTATCTTTAGTTTAATCATGTATTTCACTTCTGATTATTTTATTGGCCTTCCAATATTCACTCACCAGGTCTTTCAAAAGACTGACCCACCAAACTGATGAGAACCTGCGTGGAACAAGCCAAACAAACCCACACAAGAATAAAATTGTTCCCAAGAAATCCAAGACAGATCAGTTGAAAACTCTAAACCTCTGAAGAACGAGCAACAGAAACCTAGAGTGCTAATGGGGCGCCAGAAAGGATTAGCAGACCTTTGATAAGCCAAAACCAGTGAGAGAAAATTGTGATTTTCTCAATACTCATGAATTTGATGTATTTTTATTTCAAGAAGTTGATGTTTTAAAACATAGAGAGACAAGTCTTTTTAAGGAGGCTACAACCCTAACCTCAACCAAAATAATAATTGCTAATTAATACAACACCTAACCTGCAACAAATAAACCAAAATAATAAATCATAATTAATACACCAACATAAAAGTCAAGCCTAATAAATTCAACAATAACTAACAAACAACTATACTAAAATAGGCCTAAGTATCTTGATGTTCCATGGCATGAATAAGGTTCACCATCACAGGTTCGTCCAACGGCAAGCCCATACTCAATGTAGTAGAGGTTCACGAATAGTCAGATATTATCCACTCTATGAATCCATACATTGCTTCCTAAATCTTCTTAGCTCGAGATCTCGTGATTAGACCTTATGGAATATGCATAATAGTGGTCTGTCCTTGTGCTTCATGGGTTGCATCATGAGCCTCATCATTCCCTCACTCCTCAATGAAAGGAAAACATTCCTCCCATGACTTCATATTCTTAGAAATAATAGTACGCAATAGTTGGGACAGGTTCATGTTAATGACTTCAGTCTAACCATGTCTATGGGTGACAAGGGGTGGAAAATAACAGCTTAGTTCCCAGCCTACCCTATAAAATTTTCCAAATGTGACTTAAAAACTTAGCATCCCTATCTGATAATATACTCCGAGGCACCCTATATAAACGAACAACCTTTCAAAAAAATAGGTCAGCAATATGTATGACATCATCTGATTGTGGACAGGCAATAAAGTGTGTCATCTTGCTAAAATGGTCAACGACAATAAAAATAGAGTCTCGTCATTTCCTAGATCAGGGTAATCTTAACACAAAGTCCATGCAAATATCTACCATTGTTGCTTGGGGAACAAGTAACGGTTTATAAAGCCCATGTGGTTGAACTTTAGATTTTGCTCTCTTACAAGTAATGCACCCATCACAAATGCGAATGACATGCTTCTTCATTTTAGGCCATAAAATTACTCATGCAAGATATCCAAAGTTTGTTTAACACCAAAATGACTATAAGACCCATACTATGTACTTCAAGCACCAAAACTCATGCATAGAACAACTAGGCACACAAACTTAATTCTCTTTAAATAAGAAATCATTGATGAGCGGAAAATATATCATTATTTACCGCCCATTGGACCTAATATTGTGTATGGTTTCTCGGGTTTTATGAATATTTCGATTGTGTATTTTTTGTGTTTTAAGATAAATAAAGTTTTGGGACACAAAGGGATCAAAATCAGGACCAAAACAGTGAAAAACGGACAAAAGGGCAAAATTATAATTACAGCGTAACGAAGTGTAGGCTCTCTACATCGCGACGGGCCTTAGTTATTGTACTGCCGACCCACGTGTTGGACAATTATGGACCCATAGCGTCACTATTTGTATAGATCACGGTGTGTTGTATAAATTAACTATGTGACATAGGAGATTGCACTCTTATCATTTGTGATTAGATCACCTAGATGTATAAATGATGAGGGTCCCTATGATTTGTTCTGGACGGAGAATGATGATATGAGACAGTATCAGTCCACGAAGGATAAATCGTAAATATCCCTAGTCAGAGTATTATCGAGATTGGACATCGATAAATACGTTAAAAGACTAGTATTACACTTGTGCGCGTTTGTGAGGGCACAACGACATAGTTCTCATATTTTGGGTATAGGATACTCATGCAAGTGTAATAGGAGGTTGTGTTTCACCGATGGTACGGGGAAACAGCTTTGCTCTGGATAGACCCCCGCGGAATCCCCATTGGTAATATGACTATGTGTCTATTGGAGTCTGCAATCAGGGTAGGTGTATTTGGTCTTAACTTGAGACTTGCACCGCTAATACTTACGACAATCGATATACTTTAGTTGAGGTCGTCCAGGGCTTTAACCGGTTATGTGTACGCCAATTATGGGTATATTGAGAATCGTAGTGTGTTGGGTGTGTGATGTCAAGACGGAAGTATCACTCCAGTCATAGTGGAGATGACGGTCACGTAGGATACGGAACTCGTTCTCTTAAATGTTCGAGCTATCGGGATTATTATGGCTAGGTCATGTTTATCCGATTATGGAGACTAGTTACCAGACATCCGATATGTGCTTCGTACGGGCAGAGACACAATTCCAGCGCCAGGCCTAGCACGTGATCATCTGATACTGGATAGAAATACGCAATACTACGGTATACTACGCTTGATATAGATCATATATTCCTGTAAGGAATTTCCGGAGATTGGGTAGGCATGGCGTTTTTGCTAGAAGCCAACCTTGTCTTGTGAATCGGTAAAACGTAGTACGAGGTACTTACGTGTTCGGATAGTCCGATGACCGCATTTACTGCCAACATATCCGGAGGTCTCATGGGTCGCTCCCCGAGGATTCACCGATGACGTATAACTCGCACTTTAATTAATCTGGGATTAATTAGAAGATAGAGAAAATTAATCTGAGATTAATTACAGAGATATTTTATCTAGGATAAAATATAAATAAAAGAGAGAGAACGATTAATTTGGAATTAATCGATAAAATAATATATTCGATATATTATATGAAATTGGATTTCGACGCGGAATTAAAATTGGATTTTAATTCGGGCGAACAAATTAATTTAGAATTAATTCGTTAGCGACGTGAATAGTGATTTCGCTAGGCGTAATCATTTAATTACGACGCGACATAAAATTCGTTAATTTGGAATTAGTGAATCCGAGCCCGAGAGTGATTGCGAGCGCATTCGCATTTCGAATTCGAGAGCGGCACGCAAGTCACATCAAGCGTCAAATCGCTAGTCGCATCAATTGTCAAATCACTTGTCACTTTGAGTGATGTGATGTGACATGACATGTTGTCACTTTATTAAAGTGACTTGATGTGAATAGTAATAGATGATGGGAATAAAGTTGAAAAGACTTGTCTTTTTCTTTTTGACTTTTTGGAATAAAGAAAATGTTTAATATATTTATTTATTTGTTTTTGGAAAATAAATTAAAGATATATGTATTACATTTTCTTTTCCCTCCAATATAAGATTCGATCTTCTCTCTCCTAGGGCATATTCATTCACGTTTTTTTGCCTTCTTCTCTCTTCTCTCACAGCTTCAAGCCATTTTCTTCTCCAAGAATTTTGGTTGGACCGAATTTATGGATGAAGAAGGAATGCTAGCACACACATGGGTTTATACTATGGTGATAGGGAAGTGTCTTTATGAGCATGGAATCTTGTTTGGAGCTTGAAGCTTGGAGCTTCAATGGTGCCCATCCATGGCCGATTCTAGGGTTTACAATGAGCATCAAAACCATGCAGTCCACTCCATGAAGAAGCCATTGCCGAGCTTGAACAAAGAGGAAAATGGGTATTGTTCTTCCTAGCATCAAACCAATCATTGTGAGTATATGTTTCTGCCATTATTCCTTGATGTATTCATGCGTTTTCTTGCTTGAATTTCATGATCTTGGGACCTATATTAGAAACCAACAATGGTATCAGAGCTTAGTTCAAGCATGAAAAAGTTAGGGTTAAAATTGGGCAAACTCAATTTGAGCATCAAATGGTTAAATTGTTTGATATAGTATGCTTGAATGAGGTTGAATTGATGTTGTGCATGTTCAATTTCAAGAAATTTGGTTGGATCCATTTTCCCCCAAATTTTGGGCATGACAAATTGGGTAAAATCAATTGAAGCATGATTTTGTTGATTTGATTGATTAAGTATGCTTGTATGTTGATTAATTGAAGTTGTGTATGGTCAATTTCATGAAATTTGGTTGGATCCATTTTTCCCCAAATTTTGTGTTGGCCAAAATTAACAAATTTGGGTAAACTTGATTTTGAGCATGTTTGATGAAATTGGATGATTTAGAAAGCTTAAAGTATGTTTAATTGAGGATTGATTGGATCAATTTGATGAAAATTAGTTTGGAACAATTTTCCCCAAATTGCTTATGTTGGCCGAATACATATAACCCATATTGTCTTGGAATTTTTTGATTTTTGAACATGGATGTGTTGGAAATCATTCGGGAATATGATTTAATGTCGATTGTGAAATTAATTGGATTGAATTCGAATCGGACGTAAAATCCCCAAATTTCCGAGAGACTTTAAGCATGTAAATTGGGTTTGATTTTGATAAATTGTGTTGGACACTATTTGTTATTAAAGTACATGATTAATTATGCTAATTGATGTTTTAGAAATGTTAATTGGGTGATTAATTGTGTATTACACTTAGATTAATTAATTATGGAATTTGGAATTTTATAAGTTAATTAATTGGGCTTGTTTTTGGAAATTGGGCCTTATAGTTGTAATTGGGCTTTTGGGCTTTGTTGTACAAAGTTGGGTTTAGGCAAAATTGGTTGGATCCAATTAGGCCCAAAACCGCATCCATAAATTCCAATTATGACTTAATGGACCTTAATTATTTAATTGGGCCTAATGGGCCAAAATTAATTTAAAGGCTTATGGGGTAACTCCCGGATTGGATTTTGGTTATTTGGTTTGACCCGAGTTGACCAAAAGTCCACGCCTTAAGAAATTAATTAAAAGCCCATTGGACTTTAATTAAATAAACGTTGGACGTTAATTGGGCTTTGAGACCCATAACGATTGAATTTGGAATTTAAATCGTAGAAGGTTCGTTAATAAAAGTGTAATATTTAATTTGGAATTAAATAGTGAATTAGAATTGAATGCGTATTAAATGGATTTAATTATGTAGTTTAATTTAATTCAAGAATTCGTACTTTGAGTACTTATTCGCAAAACGAGTTTACTCGAGCAAAAATCAAATCATTGTTTGAACATTGGATGATCACTAATTATCAGATTAATTAACTGGATTAGATTGATTGATAACATGCTTGTATGAATACATGGTTGCGATGCATGAATAATGTATATCAGATGGATATTAGTCGGGTGGGACAATTTTGGAAATTGTAATAAATTTGATCTATTAATTGGACCTGCGTGTCCAGTCTTATCACCTCTATACTCTTTGTATTCTCTTCTCACCTATTCCTCTCAATGTAAATGAGGTTTCTTTAGAAGTGTAGTGTAACGGGTAGAAGTAAATACATGTGCTAGCTTTGGAGAGAGAGAAAATGAGAGATTTGATCTAGGATCAATTTAAAGTATCCATCCGCATATCATTATTATTTTATTTCATATACGCTTTATTATGTGTTTAGAATGCATGTTTAAGGGTGTATGATCATGAGACCTTAACAAAGATAATAAATTGGTTGCCAATTTGCACGCGAAAACCCCTCAAATAATATTAAGCGTCTTTCCTTCCATTGAGTGATTCTTACTCAAGATCTAAGACGGCATTGGTTTGTTGGCCAAAGTCAAGGCCTTTGTCTGTCGAAGATGTGTTTGAATCACGAAGGTTTTGTTCCATATCAGTGTCTTGTCCAAGTTGTGGTTTGTTGGCCAAAGTCAAGACCACTTCTTGTCCATCGACATTGATTACGAAGCTTTCCATGGTCAATGGGTCGCGCTTGACTGGGATCACTAAGTTTGTTATGCCAAAGCCAAGGGTTAGTTGATTCAGAGGAAAAAGGTTAGGTAATACATTGGATGTATTGGCATATATAAGATATATGTTTCGGACTTGGACGTCCCCCTACCGGATCTAGGAATTGGATTGGATCCAATTGATCTTAGAGATCTACCTAGTTAATTATCATACAATTTGTTGGCCAAAGTCAAGATTGTGTGATATTTAACGGGATTCTAGCCCACTAGGAAACACGGTTTCCCGAGTACTCGAGAGAGGGTTAGAGGCTCGCCGAAAAATAGTGGGAGGCAAGAATTGAATTTGCAATATTCGTTCATTACTCGCCATACGCGCTCAATCACAAATTATTTCGTTGTTTGATTAAATGTTAGTTGGACTAATATTTAAATTGTTGTTTTAAATAAGCAGTTGGACTGTATTATGATTGATTATATAATTGGATTATAGTAATCAATATATTTGAATTAATTAATTTCGATTTACAGTTGATTTTATAATTGGATTATAGTAATCAATGTAATTGAGGTTAATTAATTTAAATTATATTTGATTGTATAGTTGGACTATAATAATCAATATAATATATAGTACCACAAATCGTTGATTAAATAGTTGGACTATTAGAATCAAGATAAATTGAAATATTAGTGTTTAAAACATAATCCTGGGTGAAAATGTATTTGAACGACTATGATATTTCAAATTGGGAATAAATTTCAAGATGGTCTTGGAAAATAATAAGTTACTTTATTTGATAAAATAACGTATTATGCCTAAAGCTCGGAGTTAAGCAAATAAGTGGAACATGATATTTGGAATACTCATGTAATGATAACTTTAGTGCTTAATCCATAATACTTGTCAAGTAGACTCCTTAATTTCTGAATCAGAATTAAGGATTAGATCCTTAAAGTATGTAATGAAATTGAAGGATTTTCATGGATCTATTTTAGATCTTTGAAATACTAAATTGCAATAAATAATTCTTGGAGAATTAATGACTATTCTCAAGGAGACAAAGTCAAACATTGCAATTAGGCAAGTAGCGCAAGGTGTACCTTACTTCGATATTGTAGAAACCCGAGGCTTGGCCAAAGGCTACTGGAATGTTGAAAAAAGGCAAAGGCAAAATCATTATAATCTTCTAGGAAGATAAAAGGATATATCCTAAGAAGGAATTGAAGACGAGCAAGGCTCTGACTTCAAATATGTTTGTCATAATTATGTTCACGACTAGTATTAAAATTGGATTTTAAATACTTAGTGTGATACATAAATATGTACTGTTGTGCAGAATCTGCTTTAAGTAGGATACTGACTTCAGAAGAGATTACTCTGCGAATTGAAAACGTGACGAAAGTCGCTGTTTTAACCGTAGATACCTAAGTTTAGGAACTGCCCTTCGGGTGTGTACTTAAATTAGGAAACCGTTATAATGTAACTAGTTTGACTAGAAACATTATCTCTATATCGCGTATAACCCGCTGCGGGTGTACCTTTATATTCTAGAACACTAAAATATTTTATTATATAAAGATGATATTGAGATAAACACATTAGATGTGAATAAAAGAATTTATATTTTGAATATAAATAATATCTCAAATATATAACATGACAAATAAATAGCTCAAAATGATTTGATCAATTAAGAGACTGATTGTGGCATAGTTTTCAAGGACACTATTAAACAGACTCGTATATCCACACTTTCGAAGAGTGGATACTAGGACTGATTTGATTACATTCAAATAAAGTCTACGAATCTAGTTTATTGGGCAAAGTGTCTATAGCACTATTTACTTGGTAAAAGTGTAAATGCCACTGATCTGTTAGCCCTAGTTCATAGTGAAGCAAGTGGACCCATGTCTAGCTAGGCTAGAGGTGGATATGAATATTTCGTGACCTGTACGGATGTGGTCGCATTATGGTTATGTGTTTCTTTTGAAACACAAATCGGAAACTTTCACAGTTTCGACACGAAATAGACAAACAGATCAGCTAAAATATTAAACCGTCACGGTAAAACCGTAATGAAAATACTTAAGCAGTAAGTTTCTCGTATACTTGAAAGAGTATAGTATTCTTTCAATGAGGACTCCTCCCGGAACACGTCAGTTTGACGGTGTGTCCGAACAGGATTAACCGAATTTTGTTAGACATAATAAGGTTAATCACGAGTCGCTCTGAGCTACCATTTCCTTCAACGGATAAGCTTTAAACAGTGCAAGAACTTATTTTGAATAAGGTTCCATAATGATCTGTTTGACAGATATCATATTAGATATGAACAGGAAAAGAAACCGGGTTTCACATTCCTGAATATTTGGGAATGCTAGGCATATGTTTGGATGATACCAAACTAAAACCCAAATAGGATAAGTGCCAATTGTAGGTCATCCTAGGGATACCATAAGTATTGTACTTATACACCTCACAAGAGAATAATTAGATTGTTGTTCACCATGCGGTTTTCCTAATAAGAATACCGATATGCAGTGGTGAGTGGGAGGATAGTATAACTCGATGAAAATCGGAGTAATACTGTTCAAGGCACAAAATCATAATGGAACATAAATAGTTCATCAAGGATGAAACTATACCATTAATCTTCGAATACACAAGAACCGCGTAGGTCGGATAGAGTCAGAAAACAACTTAGGGTATGGGTTTCTGATCTCACCTCATAAAGATATCTATCTTATTGAGGTATACCAACTGACTACGTATAAGAAAGTGATACAAGGTATCGACTCCCTATTATGGCAAAATGCCATGATATCCAAAATGGATTCCATGTATATCAACCAGTTTGGATACTAGTTGATGTACCGTAAGGCATTGTGCCTATTGGTACTTTATAAGTCTTCAAGGAAGACGTACGTGGATGGCAACATACCAACGTATTAAGCTAGGCTTATAGCGGAAAGGTATCGTTATCAACATTGTGTTGATTATGATTCAACCTTTTAACTGTTGCCATGGTAGATCCATTTGGATAATGATTGTTGAAACAAGCATTAGGTTCTTGGAATTATCGTTTTGATGTAATCATAATGGTGTATGATTTAATTCAAAACGAAAGATAATTCTTGTGTAAATAAGAGGGTTAGTGGGAGCGCACTGACAGTGGTTGTCCTATAAAATAATGATAATATTTCATTTCTTGGAAATGATATTCCTAATAAATAAATATCGGCGAAAGCTTGGCTTTCGAAATACTCTCCGAGAAACCGTACATTGAAAAATGTACGTGACCTGGTGTCTCATACGCTTTGAGCATATGGATTCACAAACAGGCCAATCCGAGTGATAGTCATTGGATTGATGTTAAGAACATCCGTTAGTATCTTAGAGAACTAAGGATGATGTCTTAGTCTCTGGAGAAGGAGAACTTGAAGTGACTAGGATCACCGTAGCAAGTTTCCTATAACCGATAAAGACGACTAAAAGTCGCAAACGGTACTATACAGTTTGAATAACGGTATAGTGAGCTGGAAATCTTCCAAGCAAGATACTGTTACCGAATAAACAACAAATGCGGGTTAATTGCAGCAGCTGAGGCAGCAATAGAAGACATCTGCGTCAATAACAAATCTAATTAGATTAGATATAGTTCTGTTAGCAGCTGAGCTAGGCGTCAGCACAGGCTAAAGAATTAATGGTCTCATCAAAGATCCAGATATATACTTCGACCATTCATCTTATTCGTTCGGATCATACATCGTGGCGATGTGATGATCGAATAAATCGCATCAAGATGATAATCATGCAAATCCGCTGACGAAAGCTTTTCTTAGCAGTTTGAGCCAACCGTACATAGTTCGGGTGTCAAGCACTCGAGTGACTGGCTATAGGCCAAGTGGGAGATTGTTGGACAATTATGACCCATAGCGTCACTATTTGTACAGATCACGGTGTTGTTGTATAAATTAACTATGTGACAGATGAGATTGCACTCTTATCATTTGTGATTCGATCACCTAGATGTATAAATGATGAGAGGTCCCTATGATTTGTTCCTGGACGGAGAATGATATGAGACAGTATCAGTCCACGAAGGATAAATCGTTAAATATCCCTAGTCAGAGTATTATCGAGATTGGACATCGATAAATACGTAAAAGACTAGTATTACACTTGTGCGCGTTTGTGAGGGCACAACGGCATAGTTCTCATATATTTGGGTATAGGATACTCATGCAAGTGTAATAAGAGGTTGTGTTTCACCGATGGTACGGGAAACAGCTTCGCTCTGGATAGACCCCCGCGGAATCCCATTGGTAGTATGACTATGTGTCTATGGGAGTCTGCAATCAGGGTAGGTGTATTTGGTCTTAACCTGAGACTTGCACCGCTAATACTTACGACAATCGATATACCTTAGTTGAGGTCGTCCAGGGCTTTAACCGGTTCTGTGTACGCCAATTCTGGGTATATTGAGAATCGTAGTGTGTTGGGTGTGATGTCAAGATGGAAGTATCACTCCAGCCATAGTGGAGATGACGGTCACGTAGGATACGGAACTCGTTCTCTTAAATGCTCGAGCTATCGGGATATTATGACTAGGTCATGTTTATCTGATTATGGAGACTAGTTACCAGACATCCGATATGTGCTTCGTACGGGGCAGACACAATTCCAGCCCCAGGCCTAGCACGTGATCATCCGATACTGGACAGAAATACGCAATACTATGGTATACTACGCTTGATATAGATCATATATTCCTGTAAGGATATTTCCGGAGAATTGGGTAGGCATGGCGCTTTGCTAGAAGCCAACCTTGTCTTGTGAATCGGTAAAACATAGTACGAGGTACTTACGTGTTCGGATAGTCCGATGACCGCATTTACTGCCAACATATCCGGAGGTCTCATGGGTCGCTCCCCGAGGATTCACAGATGACGTATAACTCGCACTTTAATTAATCTGAGATTAATTAAAAGATAGAGAAAAATAATCTGAGATTAATTACAGAGATATTTTATCTTGGATAAAATATTAATAAAAGAGAGAGAACGATTAATTTGGAATTAATCGATAAAATAATATATTCGATATATTATATGAAATTGGATTTCGACGCGGAATTAAAATTGGATTTTAATTCGGGCGAACAAATTAATTTAGAATTAATTCGTTAGCGACGTGAATAGTGATTTCGCTAGGCGTAATCATTTAATTACGACGCGACATAAAATTCGTTAATTTGGAATTAGCGAACCCGAGCCCGAGAGTGATTACGAGCGCATTCGCATTTCGAATTCGAGAGCGGCACGCAAGTCACATCAAGCGTCAAATCGCTAGTCGCATCATTTGTCAAATCACTTGTCACTTTGAGTGATGTGATGTGACATGACATGTTGTCACTTTATTAAAGTGACTTGATGTGAATAGTAATAGGTGATGAGAATAAAGTTGAAAAGACTTGTCTTTTTCTTTTTGACTTTTTGGAATAAAGAAAATGTTTAATATATTTATTTATTTGTTTTTGGAAAATAAATAAAAGATATATGTATTACATTTTCTTTTCCCTCCAATATAAGATTCGATCTTCTCTCTCCTAGGGCATATTCATTCACGTTTTTTTGCCTTCTTCTCTCTTCTCTCACGGCTTCAAGCCATTTTCTTCTCCAAGAATTTTGGTTGGACCGAATTTATGGATGAAGAAGGAGTGCTAGCACACACATGGGTTTATACTATGGTGATAGGGAAGTGTCTTCATGAGCATGGAATCTTGTTTGGAGCTTGAAGCTTGGAGCTTCAATGGTGCCCATCCATGGCCGATTCTAGGGTTTACAAGGAGCATCAAAACCATACAGTCCACTCCATGAAGAAGCCATTGCCGAGCTTGAACAAAGAGGAAAATGGGTATTGTTTTTCCTAGCATCAAACCAATCATTGTGAGTATATGTTTCCGCCATTATTCCTTGATGTATTCATTCGTTTTCTTGCTTGAATTTCATGATCTTGGGACCTATATTAGAAACCAACAACGTCATCATGACATCAGCCTAAATTACTATTCTGTCGACACGCGTCATTACCACATCATCACGTGCGTCATCGCCACGTCATCATGACGTCAGCCCAATAATTCATCCTACCGACACGCGTCATTCATTGCATTAGCATGACATCAGCATTGCGACGCCAAGCCTTCATGCGTCGCGACGCCGAGCCAATAATTCAGCTGCCGACAGCCACGTGCCATGTGACATCATCCGGTCAAAGCCACGTAACGTGTCAAGAATCAACGGCGCGTCGCGACGCGCAAGGATAAAGTTTGCCTATAAATTAAGGCTGATTTCATTTTCCAAATATATACTTTCCTGAGGTTCCTAATAGGGGATTAAGGACTGTATCTTGTTTGTTTAGTTTTATTTAGTATTTTTATTATGTATTTTTATTTTTAGTAATAGTAATAGTAGTTTATTTACTTTATATTTCTTTTATGTTTTGTAGTTAATTTCCGCTGGGGGAAGGGTGAAGCTTTTATTATGATAATTTAGATTAATCTCCCTTAAATTATAATATATAAATTATCTTAAAACCTGACTTAATTGGATACCATTTTTATGGTCGGTTGGACTTAATTAAATTGATTTTAACATGGCTAAATTGGATACCGCCTTTATGGTCGGTTGTAATTAATTATAACATGACTAAATCAAGATACCGCATATATGGTCAATTTGTAATATCATGCAAATTTATATATTATAATAAGGGAGATTTCTAAATTAGAAATAGTAAAGGTGGATCCCTTAACCCCAACATTTTATTTTTAATCTCGGTAAGTGATGAAGCACAATATTCTTGAGTTTAATAATTGATTTTCTTAATATTATGGGTAATACTTTAGACTTGTTTATTGAATCTTAAGCTTAATGCTTCTTGTTGCTTGATCATCAATAAGATTGATGTGGTAAACTTAAAATGAACTTGGAAAAGAGAGTTTAGGTTTCAGCCATAGATTCAATAGCTCACGATCTCACATTAGGGTAGATGTCCCTTAGGTAGATTTCCTTACAGGATAGCCATATACCTGTCTGGCGGGGGTAGCCACAATTGGAACTTGAACATAATGAATTCGGATAACTTGGTTAACATAGGAATATAGTTAATTGGGTTATTCTGGGTGTTTGCATTAGACCATCGGTAGAGGCTTTTGTGTGGAATCACAACCCTAGATATTTGTTTTCTTTATTATCAATTTCCTTTGTTTTATTTTATATTTTTATTTAGCAAATCCACATTCAACCAACCAATCAAGCAATCATTCCCTTCTTATCCTAATTAGATACATGTAAACATTTAACATCAATAATTAATAACAACAATAGAAATTAAGTCCTCGTGGGATCGATATTTTTATACTACTTGAGCGATATGTGCGCTTGTGTTACGTGTTTGATTTCACCGATCAAGTTTTTGGCGCCGTTGCCAGGGACTTATTTTTCTTGCGTTATTAATTTTGAACCTATCTATTTTACTTGTATCTAATTTTCTTTATTTTTATTTGTAATTTTTATTCTTTCTTTTATTTTCAGGTGGTTGAAAATAGAACATTATTGGGCGATGGAAGAATTACGAGCTTTACAAGGAGAAGATATACCCCATATCAGGGAACAGCAGTCCGGTTTTCTGAGGCATGTTGTCCAGCCCAACAACTATCCATGGATGTCAGAGCCATTCAACACAACATTTTCCCAACCATTTCAGAACACAGTGATCAGATGTGAGATATGTGATGGTAACCACCCTAGCGATTATTGCGAGTACAACTACAATTCAGGGTGGCAGAACTATCAGAATCCTTCATGGTATGATGAACCAATATATTTCACTGAACAACATTCTCCATCTTATCCACCATCAACCTATCAAGAACCAGAACCATCATAGGAAGAATAAATGATTGACATGCTCGAGGCACACAACAAATAGATGGCTGACAAGTTTAATAAATGGGAAGCTGAATTTAATGAAACCTTTCATAGACAAGCAGCAATCATACAAAGAATGGAAGATCAAGCGAGACAATTAACAGAAAATCAGAGCTACACACCTCACGAAGAAATTTTAGATGATACTGATGAAGCCTTCGAGTACCAAAGATTTCACAATGACACATTAAATGAGGAAAAGGCTAAGCAGTATCAAAAGTCAGAGGTATCAGTTCGGGAGCCCAAACAAGTAGAGTTTCAAATTGATCTGGATAATTATATGGTCACTGATTGCAATTTTGAGGAGAAATAAGGAGAAGAGCTACTCGAGCTGTCATACCAACCACAGAGGATAAAAGCCTACAATCAGACATATCTTTACATCCTCAGGTTGACACTTATGGAGCATGCATTTCACAGATGACAGATGAAGAGCTGAACAATGAAATTCTGAAGTACATCTATGAAGAAAATGTGTAGCAAGAAACAAAACAAATGGAAGAACAAATGTCTGACCAAATTGAAGATCACATGATTTCAGGAGAAACATTACTGTATTGGGGAGTACACATCGAGGACACCGCCCAAAAGCTTGACAGAATGGAACAACCATTCAAAGTCAAGCACCATACTAGACCTCAAGATTTTCTTTCTTTCCTTTCAGGAACCACTGGAGCGACAAAATTTAAGAAGGTGGCACGAGAACTGAATGAGACAAAATTCTTTTTGCCACCTCATCATTGGAAAAGACCCTTCAAAAGCAACGCAAATGGGATTGTCCTCAATCGAAGGTCCAAAATCTCACTGAAGCCTTCTTGACGGATGGACTTCAGTCACGTCTGGCTGATGACGTAAAATTTAGCGCTAGCAGGGAGGCAACCCATGCAAAAATTTTATTTTTACTTAAATTTAAATTTTTGTATTTTGTGTATACATGTTGTAGCAATTTTAATTTTGTGTGTTATTTTTGCAGGGAAAAACACAGACGGGGTACTTAAAGTAGAGCAAGCCAGTAAAATTTGGGGTATCACGGAATAGAGTTTAACAAAATCAAGAAGTTAAAAAGTCAATTCAGTAGAGATGACGGAGTAAGGAGTTAACTCTTGATACGCGTCCTAGTGGATATATTGTCAAATGATTCGATTTTGCCAAAAAAATCACGCCATGTCGCAACGCAGAAACACTACACGTCGCGACGCGAACGCGATTCCAGGCCATAAAACAGCAGCCGCTAGTCATTTTCTTCACAACTTATCTCCATTTTTCTTCATTTTCTCTCAAATCCTTCCATATATCTATCCTTCAACTCGCCAAAACCTTCAAACAAACTCATTAAAACCCACAAAATCACTTCCCAAATGAAACCCAACCCTCCATTTCATGTTTAAATTCGAATTTGAGGAAGAATACATCGCCAAATCACTTCCCCAACTCACCATCCTCCTTTGCGCGTGAACCACTCGAATTTGAGGATTCAAGCTCACGATTTGGGTATCTTCTATCCTTTATTCTTCAATTTTTTTAGTTGTGCGAATTTAAAAAAAAATTAAAAAATTAAAAAAAAACGTGTTGCAAATTTTGAATTGTGGGTGTGTTTGTGGAAATTTCTAAATTTGTAGAATTTGGGGGCGAAGTTTTGGCAGTTGTTGAATAATTTGTGAAGTGTTAGTGTTAGGTTGAAATTTGTAATTCTTGAAAATTTGGGGAGGTTCTGTCCGAATTTTTGTAAGAATTTGAAAATGGCCCCTAAGAGAACGAGAACATCAGCGGCTGGTGAATCGAGTTACAATGCAATAAAATTTATGTCGGCCACCGCTGAGTGACGATATGAAAAGAGGATGGGATAAAAAGTCTCGATTATGGAGATGGGTTTTGACATGAATCCCGGACAGTTTCCCTTGATAGATAGAATTATCGCCACCAGGCACTGGCATAAGCTTTACCAACAGCCTAACTCAGCCTGTATTTCAGTAGTCTGTGAGTTCTACGCCAATGCTTACGAGCATCAGGCGTACCAGGTGTTTGTTAAAGGTCAACATGTGACGTTTGATAGATCCATAATTAATCGGTATTATGGGTTGCCCGATATGGAAGTTGATGAATTTACGGAAACTATGAAGCATTTAGATATGACTCATCTCACGCAAACATTTTACATCCCTAATGATGTATGGGATATGAATAGTAGCGGGGAACATTTAAAGATGAGTACACGATATCTTAAGCCTGATGTCAGGGTTTGGTTTCATTTCCTAACCCGCACATTGCTGTTAGGCACTCATATTACCAATGTCACAAAGGAATAGATGATCCTATTATACTGTCTACTGGAGGGATATACCAATGATGTCGGTGGGCTGATATCAACCAATATAGTTTGGGCAGCATGTTCTACATAAACTGGCCTACTGTACTGTAGCTTAATTACAAACCTATACACGTTGGCCAGGGTGTCTATGGACCTTAGGGAAGAAACGATGCAACCCACTACTGCATTGACCACTAGAATTATCCAACAGCTCCGAGTAGAGAGGTCTGCACTGTTGGACAATTATGACCCATAACATCACTATTTGTAAAGAACATTGTGTTTTTGTACAAATTAACTATGTTACAAAAGGAAATTACTATTTTATCATTATTGTAATTGGATTACTTAGATATATATTAATGATAAAAGTCCATATGATTAAATTGGATCAATAAGATATGAGACAATATTAATCCAGTAACGGTTTAATCATTAAATATCCATAGTCGAATTATTATCCAGACTGGACATTGATAATGTGGAATAGACTAGTATTACACTTGTGCGCGTTATGGAAGCTTAATGACATAGTTCTCATATATTTAGGTATTGGATACTTATGCAAGTCTGATAAGAGTTTCTGTTAGCCGTTGGACAGGGAACAGTTCGCTCTAGATAGACCCACTCCGAATCCCATTGGTAGTATGACTATGTGTCTATGGGAATCTGAATCAAGGTAGGTGTATGTGATCTTTAACCTGAGACTTACGTCTCTATTACTTGCGACAATCAGTTTACTTTAGTATTGGTCGTCCGGAGCTTTAACAGGTTCTGTGTACGCCTATATTGGGTTTACTGAGAATCGTAGTGTATTGGATGTGATGTCAAGATGGGTGTATCACTTCAGTCATATGGAGATGATGGTCACACAGGATACAGAACTAGTACTCTTAAAAGCTACAGCTATCGGGAAAGTATGACTAAGTTATGACTTTCCGATTACAGAGACTAGTTACTCGGGATCCGATATATGCTTCGTACGGGGCAGACACAGAGCCAGCCCTAGGCCTAACATGTTACTTCCGATACTGGATCGTATTACGCATTACATAGTATTACTACGCCTTATACAAATGATATTCCTCGGCGGATATTTATGGAGAATTGGGTAGGCACTGTGCTTTGTTAGAAGCCAACCATGTCTTGTAAATCGGTGAGAACGTAGTACAGGGTACGTACGTGTTCGGATAGTCTAACAACCGGATTTACTACCAACATATCCAGGAATCTCTTGGGTCGCTTCCCAAAGATTCACCAATGACATTTGACTCGAATAGAATTAATCTGTGATTAATTATGAGAGAGAAAATTAATCTGGGATTAATTGCGGAAGAATTAATCTGGGATTAAATTCGTTTAAAAGAGAGAACGCGATTAATTTAGAATTAATCGATAAAATAAATTTAATAGTTAAATTGGATTTTTCTTTTTAATTTATTTATTTGGGCTAAAATAATATATCAGATATATTAATTGAAATCAGATTTCAATAAGAAACTAAAATTGGATTTTAATTCGGGCGAATGAATTAATTTAGAATTAATTCGAAAGCGACTATCGTAATAATTTTACGAGGCATAATTATTTAATTAGATTGGATTTAATTAAGTCGCGATGACAAATTCGTTTAATTCGAAATTAAACAAACCCGGGACCAAGTATAGTTGTGAGTTGGAGAAGCCAACTTAAATTTTGAATTTAAATGCGGTGGGACCCATGACTTACATCAAATGTCTTAACATTGATGGAAGTAGTTGGCAATATTTATTAACTCATTTACAACACACAGCCACCAACTTTTGGAAAGCACTATTCACTCTCTTCTCTTTCTCACCTTGGCCGAAACTCTCTCAACTTGGTAGAGAAATTTTGCTTCAAAATTTCTTAAAAGCTAGCACTTGGAGATGCAAATGAGGTGTTAGGGAAACTCACCCAAGGGTTAAACAACTCAAACAATAAGCTTGGAGCTTCATCCAAAAGGGAATTTTTTGAAATTTCTCTTAAACAATGCAAGTCATTCCGCAACTTTTACTTGTTTATTTCATACAATAAATCATGTTTAGGATCTTGTGGCATGTCTTAGAGACTTACAATGGTATCAGAGCCTTGCTAAACTTTATTTTGAAATCTAGGGTTTATAAACTTTAATTGGGTATTTTTGCTTGGAGCATGAAAATCCAAAATTGAGTTGTTGGTTGATGTTAGATGATGATAACTTAGAGTTGTGCATTATTGGATTGTTGAAAATTTTATTAGATCAAATTTCCCCAAATCCTTAAGTTGACCGAATTTAGCCCTAGAATTATCTCATGGTGATTTTTTAAAATTGGACACTTGGATGTGTTAATGGCATGAAATATATGTTAAATGTTGATTTAATTGGATTGGAATCGAATTGCATGTTAATTTCTTGTCAATTGTCGTGAATGAGCATGTTGTTGGAGACTTGATTTTGCTTTAATTTGTGTTGGACATGAATTGGAATTATAAAGCTTGATTAATTAGATTAATTAATTAGTTATGTTAATTACACTTAAATTGATTTAATGTGATATTTGGAATATTGTATTAATTTAAATTAGTCCCTAAAATACTAATTGGGCTAATTTGGTTATATTTGGATTAATAGGCTTGGTTGGGCCAAGTTTGGTTTTGGACAAAAACTTGACCGGAGCGTAATCACACAGGTATAATGCAAGCGCACGTATCGTTCAAGTAGTATAAAAAGTATCGATCCCATGAGGACTTAAAACCTTTTTTTATCAATTTATGAAGTTAAATATTTAAAAGTATCTAATGGATTGATTGTTTGATTGGGTGGTGACTTTAAAATTAAAACAAGTAAATAAAATTGCTTGAAAGTAGATTGAAGAAAATTCAAATTTATAAAACTATCCAGGGTTGTGAATCCTTCCAATATCTTTTTAAAAGATGAAGTGGTTATTTTACGTTTGTGTAATATATTGGTTTATTAACCTGGAACATGAAATTATGTAAAAGCCTCTTCCGATGGTCAAATACAAATACCCAGTATAACCCAATTAATCATATTCCTATGTTAACCAAGTTATCTGAATTTATTAAAATTAAGTTCCAATTATGGCTACCCCCGCCCGACAGGTATATTCATATCCTGTAAGGAAATCTATTAAAGGGTTATTTATCCTCAAGGAAGATCGTGGGCTATTAAGTCTAAGGCCTTAAACCTAAAATCCCTTTTCAAGTTCATTTTAAGTTTACCGAATCAATCTTATTAATGGCCAGTTAACAAGATGCATTAAGACTAAGGCTCAATAAATAAACCTTTATATTACCAAACCGTAATTTAACCCCTTATAAACCGGTGATATTGGACTTCATCACAACCCCAGATAACTGGCTTAGTTACGACACATATTTACGGGTAGTAAAAACTTAAATAAAATAAAAGACATAAAGTAAAATGCTGAAAAGTAAATTGCTGAAAAGTAAATGACGGAAAGTTAATGCTGAAATTAAATACTGAAATAAAATGCTGAAAAGTAAATGCTGAAAGTAAATTACTGAAAAGAAAATGCTGAAAGTAAATTACTGAAAGTAAATTGCTGAAAAGTAAATGATGAAAGTAAATAAAGTAAAAGTACAATAAAAGAAAATGCTGAGGTAAAATGATCCACTTTTATTACTTCTATTTTAGATATCTCCCTTAATATAATATATTAACTTTGCATGATAATTACCAACCAGCCATATAGGCGGTATCCAGATTAAGTCAAATTAATAATTAATTACCAACCGACCAATCAGGCGGTATCTAGTTTGTCAGGTTAAAACCAATTTAAATAATTACCAACCGACCAATATGGCAGTATCCTCGTTAAGTCAGGATTTAACTAGTTTATATATTATAATTAAGGAGATTAATCTAAATATTAGTAATAAAAGTTTTACCTTTTACCCTAGCAAAGGGGAGTTACCTCCTCATTACTGAAAAGTAAAAACTGAAAATTAAAGAAAGAAAAGTATTGTGCGTAAAAGTAAATTAGGGAAAGTAAAAACTGAAAAGTAAAGAAAAGAAAGTGCGAAAGCGGAAATTAATTACTGAAAGCTGTAAATAAACAAACAAGATACAATCTTCTGAGTATTCTTAAGGAATTCCTTAGAAGAAAGTATTAATTTTCAAATGAAATGGCTTGGTATTTATAGGTAAAATTTTGCCTCCATCAAATCATCCACTAAATCCATTATTAATTGCTCCACTAATTGCTCCACCAAATCCATTATTAATTGCTCCACTAATTCTCCACTAATTGCTATCATGTTTGGTGGGATTTTGACTATTTTTATTTTTTATTTATTAATTTATTTTTTTGCTTTGAAAATGACTTTAATAATTACACATAACATATTTCCGGATGTTTCATCAATTTCGGTCATGAAATCCTCAGAATTCGAAATTATTTTGTCTTTCAAAGTTATAGATCTTTGAGGCTTCTTTAATCTAGAACTTGAATCAGCTCAATCCCATATCAGAGTAAAACGTTATGTCAAAAATACGACAGATGCGCAAAATTGGAATTTCCAAAACTGCACTTCGTTAAAACGCTCTTTCAAGTTTCCAATCTCCAAAATTAATATGTCAAGTCCAATATTGCCCTTATTTGACCCACATTTCATCCTAAATGATTTCATTGAGTCCCAATATTATTTTATCTGCAAAATAAACTAAAACATATCAAAACGTTCATCAAACCCGAGAAACTAAACAAAATATTAAGTAAAATGGGCGGTAAATATTGATATATTTTCCGCTCATCACACCACCAAACCTAACATTTTGCTAGTCTTAGAGCAAAACAACAAAATAAAATTAAAATTAAACTAAGCCACTTTCGTAGGGATCACAGTTGCATTTAGCGTATGCAACAAGCCCTTAAACCCCTAGGTGTCCCCAGCGGACGAGTTGTAGTCTCGTGAGGGCTTACAGCAATGATACCCACGAACGTTTTACAAAAGTAAGAAGATAATAAAACTAATGCACACAAAAGTAAAAAGACAAGAGAAAATAGAATAAAGAAGTTAATGACTAAACAGATGAAACATCTAATCCAAGTCAATAGTTGTTTTGTTTCATTCTAAATTACCGAATAGGTAAATTCTCCGATTATTTTTACCATTCTCCATATACACAGTCAACAAAATATTAATCAACCCATTTTTGCCCACAATAGTCACAAGTACAGTTGAGAAGAAAGTAATATTTTTGTCCTAAAGTTATATCAGATTTCACACCTTTTCTTTAAACAATGGAATAATTTTTCTGACTTTTCTGATTTTTTTCTTTGATTTTTGATTATTTTTTTTTATTTATATACAATATCATCCATCTATGTAGAGAGTTTTGGGTCAGTGACTCCCAAACCAGTTGGCTTTAGGGCACTAGGTGTTAAGACACCCCTACAGACTTAATTACTCAAACTTCAGATATATATATTTTTTGGCAATATCTTCGATCCATGTAACGAGCTTTGGGTTAGTGATTCCCAAACCAGTTGGTTTTAGGGCACTAGGTGTTAAGACACCCTTACAGACTTAATAACTCGGATCTCAGATGTTTTTTTATTTTTTATAAATTTTTTTTATCCCATCGCTTTTTTAGATGCTTCCTCCAATTAAACTAGAGCATTGAATATTACAAACTTTTCAATTATAGCTCATGTCTGTATGTTACTATGTATGTTGATAATATCTGTCAACTGAACATATGAAGATTCATTTTAGTCAATATTATAGAGAATTCACAAATTAAATTATTCAAAAGGAAATAAAACTAAATTTAACTTGTTCCGAAATAGGTTGAGATACGTCTCGGGAGTGGAATTTCCTTACACAACTATCTCTTACACCAATTTCACCCGATTAATCAAATTAAAAATATAAAAACATAAAATATTTTTGTGATTTTTGAAAAGTTTTCAATTTTTTTGTATTTTTCGAAAAAATTTACACTAAAAATAAAACAATAAAAATAAGAAACAAATTAACTATTCCATTCCCCCAAACCTAAATGAGACATTGTCCCCAATATCTTAAACAGTAGAAGAAGAGTTTAGAAAACTGTATCTGGTTAGCTGAAATTCTACATCTAAGTAAAAAATTACAGGTTAAGATCCAGTCTTATCCGACGCCTCTTACCACGATCATCATCAGACCAGTTTATCTTGGAAAGAATGGGGTCAATTTGTGGTTCAAATGCTAAGATTTGATCAATTAAATCCGGGGCAGTTCTGGCTGTAAAGAGAAGTTCTTTTACAGGTTTTGAAACGAACTCATTTCTCCGGGCATCATCAAGAAACACGCAAAGAAAATCATAATATCCATCAACATTGTACAGTTTAAGCGGTTTCTAGTGTATGTTCAAGTTTGCCCAAGATAGTACTGTAAAAATTTCCTCCATCGTGCCCAAGCCTCATGGCAAAGCAATAAAAGCATAAGCACGGTTAATCATCTCTACTAGTCGTTCGGACATACCTGGCACAATTAGTTCTTCGCCGTTTGATGATCCAATAAGATTCGCTTCTGCCAAGGGTTTTGGGATGATTCCTAGAACTTGGCTGCCTCCATCCTGTACAACCTTTGAAAGGATCCCCATTAGTCCAAGATTGCCACCGCCATATACTAAGTGCATATTCCTTGCAGCAATGACTCGACCCAATTCCTGTGCCGCTGTTACGTATTCTGGTTTAACACCAACACCGGTACCAAAACACACATATGTTTTCAACCCGTCTTCTTGAAGTAGCTTCCATTTTTATATGGATGCCTTCAAAGGTGCAATGATGACTTGAATTTATAGAACCTGAAAAGGGTGAGTAACATAGCACAAGTTTCTTCCAAATGACGATTAGTAGCAAAATAGTAAATCATGAAAGGTCAAAAAATAGCCTGGATCCTGTCGGAGAAAATAACAAAACAAATCACAATTATTAGGAAAAGACAAAGAGATATAATATTTAAAATAATTTACAGCTTGATTGACGTCTATGCGTCAGGGACAAGCTTCCCATCCAATTTTCTTATAAATTGGCAAATAGGGTCTTTTAGTGTCAGATTCCCGAGACTTAACTGTTGTCTTTCTTTTCGGAATTGTTTATGTATTTTGCGAATGGCTATATGAACATATCCATTGCGATGCATCTCAAGAGTCGAAGATATATCATCTAAAGACTCCTAACTCAAGCCATCCCTAATTAATTTAATTTTATCTTCGCGATTATCAAATACCATTCCTAAAGAATGACAACGAGTATTGCAATTCGAGCGTTCACATTTGTAACAAACACCCATTTGCTTAGCTCTACGTTTCTTTGCATAGGTGCTTCTTCCAAAACCAGGAAATAAGAATTACAAGAATTAGAATACTCACCTGCTAATCGGATCCGTGCTTCGATTACCCAACAAATGTCATTAGGAATACCATGGATCGTCAGAAGTCTCATCCGTTCCATGAGAGCTTTGTAGACCTTTATCAGAGAATTTTGAGGGAGAGAAGGAAATTTCTTCCATCCTTAAATGCGTCTTAACCTGCAAAAACTAAACACACAAAAATTAAAACTCATCACATCACAATATATACACAAATTGCTTGGGTTGCCTCTCAGCTAGCGCTAAGTTTAATGTCGTCAGCTAGACATGATTTCCTGAACGTTAGGCTGGATCTGAAAGTGTGACACTTTCTTTTTGTCGCTCAATTGATTCTCCCCATAGTGCTTGACACGCTGGCTGTTAACTTTGAATGTGTTGTTGGACTTGGGGTTGTATATCTCAACAATACCGTATGGTAACACCTGAGTAATCACAAATGGACCTGACCATTTTGATTTCAGCTTTCTAGGAAAAAGTTTCAACCTTGAATCGTACAACAACACTTGCTGCCCTGGTTCCAATTATTTGCGCACTATTATTTTATCATGCCATCTCTTGGTCTTTTCTTTGTACAGTTTGGCATTCTCATAAGCATGTAGGCAAAATTCATCCAACTCATTGAGTTGGTGAAGTCTTTTCTCTCCTGCAGCTTATTGATCAAGATTCAACTTCTTCAGTGCCCAATACGTCTTGTGTTCAAGCTCAACTGGCAGATGGCATGCTTTCCCGAACACCATTTGATATGGGGACATACCAATGGGTGTCTTGTAAGCTGTCCGGTAGGCCCATAATACGTCATCTAATTTTTCAGACCAGTCATTCCTTGTTGATCCAACGGTTCTCTCCAAGATTCTTTTGATCTCCCTGTTTGAAACTTCAACTTGCCCGTTTGACTGTGGATGATAGGCTGTGGCAACCTTATGAGTAACTTCGTATTTGGATAGGAGTGGATCGAAGTATCTCTTGCAGAAATGTGAGCCACCATCGCTGATAATTGCCCGAGGTGTCCCTAAGTGAGTGAAAATATTCTTTTTCAGGAACTTGATCACCACTTTTGAATCATTGGATGGAAGTGCAATTACTTCAACCCATTTTGAGACGTAGTTTACAGCAACCAGTATGTACAGGTTTCCAAATGATGGAACAAAGGGTCCCATAAAATCAATACCATATACATCAAATATCTCTACTTCCAGAATATTTTGCAACGGTCATTCATTTCTCCTCGAAATATTCCCCGCTCTCTGGAACTTGTAACATTGAAGAGCAAATAGATAAGCATCTTTAAAAAGAGTTGGCCATAACAAACCTGATTGTAGGACTTTTGCTGCAGTTTTATTCCCGCTGAAGTGTCTGCCATATGGTGATGAATAACAATGTTGCAAAACACTGTTGACCTCTTCTTATGGAACACATCGTCTCAATAATTGATCAGCACAACGTTTGAACAAGTACGGCTCATCCTAGACATAGTGCTTGACTTCTTTGAAGAATTTCTTCCTTTGCTGAGTTGTCCATTCCAACGGCCGTTTTCCAGAAACTATGTAGTTGACATAGTCAACATACCAAGGGACTTCCTGCTGTTTCATGGCAAATAGCTATTCATCTAGAAAAGTTTCTTTGGTTGTCAATTCTTTTCCAGCTATTTCTCTATTCTCGAGCCTTGATAAATGATATGCCACATGGTTTTCTGTTCCTTTCCTGTCTCTGATCTCCACGTCAAATTCTTGCAGAAGAAGTATCCAACGGATCAATCTGGGTTTGGCATCTTTCTTCGCGATCAGGTATTTGATTGCTGAATGATCTGTGTAGACCACCACTTTGGGACCCAATAGATAATAGCGAAATTTGTCAAAAGCGAACACAACTACAAGTAGCTCCTTTTCAGTGGTTGTGTAGTTGAGTTGAGCTTCATTCATAGTTCTGCTGGAATGGTAAATGGCATGGAAGATCTTTGCTTTGCGTTGTCCCAAAACTGCTCCTACAGCAAAATCACTAGCATCACACATCACCTCAAATGGAAGGGTCCAGTCCGGTGCTACTATGATAGAGGCATAGACCAGCTTCTGTTTTAGGATCTCAAAGGATTCCTGACATTCTTTGGTGAAGTTGAAAGGCACATCTTTCTCCAGAAGATTGCAAAGAGGTTTTGCAATTTTGGAGAAGTCTTTGATAAATCTCTTGTAAAAGCCAGCATGTTCGAGAAAACTCCGAATCTCTTTGACAGATGTGGGTGGAGGTAGTTTTTCAATTGTCTCGATCTTTGCTTTGTCTACATCGATTCCATTTTGTGAGATCCGGTGTCCAAGAACAATGCCCTCATGCACCATAAAATGACATTTCTCCCAATAGAGTACCAAGTTTGTATCTTCCCACCTTTGTAACACATGTTCCAGATTTTGCATGCAGTGGTCAAAAGAATCTCCAAACACAGATAAGTCATCTATAAAAACCTCCATACTCTGTTCTAGCATGTCTGAGAAGATGGCCATCATGCAACGTTGGAATGTGGCAGGAGCATTACATAGTCCAAATGGCATTCTGCGGAAAGCAAAAGTACCATAAGGACATGTAAATGTAGTTTTCTCATGATCTTCTAGGGCAATGGAAATCTGATTGTACCCCGACTATCTGGCCAGAAAGTAATAGAACTCATGTCCCGCCAGTCTGTCTAGCATATGATCAATAAATGGCAGCGGAAAATGATCTTTCCTTGTTACTTTGTTCAGCTTCTGGTAGTCCATGCATACTCTCCATCCAGTCACCGTTCTTGTTGGAATCAGCTCGTTCTTTTCATTTGTGACTACAGTAATTCCTCATTTCTTTGGTAGACACTGGATAGGACTCACCCAACTACTGTCTGAGATGAGGTAAATGATGCCAGCATCCAACCATTTGATGATTTCTTTCTTCACGACCTCATTCATGATTGGATTTAATATTCGTTGATGCTCTATTGTGGGTTTGTACTCGTCAATCATCAGAATCTTGTGCATGAAAAATGATGGACTAATGCCTCGAATGTCTGCTATAGTCCAGCCAATGGCTTTCTTGTGTTCTCGTAACACTCTCAGCAACTTTTCTTCCTGCTCTAATGTTACCGAAGAAGAAATAATAACGGGTAATTCAGAAGAGTTTCCAAGAAATGCATACCTGGGATGACTCGGTAATAGTTTCAGCTCCAGCTGCGGTGGTTCTTCAATTGAGGGCTTGATTCAATCTTTCTTCGGAAGTTCCAGACTTTCCACTGGTGGTGTCGATTTGAATCGGAATGGCTTGTCAAGATAGTTGATACATTCCAGAATTTCAACATCTAGCTCGCTGTTAGTCATGTTAGTGATGCAAGCTTCAATTTTGTCAGTGGGAACTGTATCAGTATCATGAATGATACTATCAACAACATCAATTCTGAAACATTCTTCCTCATTTTCTTCACTCAGGAATTTCATGGCTTTGAAAACATTGAAGGTAACTTCTTGGTCCTGCACTTTCATAGTTAGTTCTCCTTTTTGCACATCAATCACAGTTCGACCTGTAGCCAAGAATGGTCTCCCAAGGATGATAGGAACATCTTTGTCTTCTTCCATGTCAAGGATAATGAAATCTGTTGAGAGAATGAGTTTGTCGACTTTGACCAGCACATCTTCAACATCACCTCTCGGAAATATGAGCATTCGATCAGCAAGTTGCAGAGAGACTGAGGTAGGCATTGCTTCTCCGATTTGTAGTTTCCTGTAAATAGAAAAAGGCATTAAATTAACACTTTCACCTAAATCACATAAAGCCTTACCAATATAATGTTCTCCAATGGTGCAAGGAACTGTGAAACTGCCAGGATCTTTCAACTTCAGGGGAAGTTTCCTCTGAATGATGGCGTTGTATTCCTGTGTCAATGCTACTGTCTCGTAATCTCCCAATCTCCATTTTCGTGAAAGAATGTCTTTCATGAATTTGACACAGCTGGGCATTTCTTCCAAGGCTTCTGCAAATGGAATATTGATACGTAGCTTTTTAAACACCTCCAAGAATCGAGCAAACTGTTTATCCAATTTGTTTTTATGCAGTCGTTGAGGAAAAGGTGGAGGTAAAGTGATTTTTTTCTTGATATTTTTCCTTTGCTTCTTTTTCCTCCATCTGTGGAACTGCATCTTTTGGAACTTCTTCAATGGTTGCCTTGATTCCAACATCTTTGTTGATTTCAGTACCGTTTTTCAAAGTAATGGCTTGACATTACTCATTCCCCCGGTTCCTTGGATTTGGTTCTTTGTTGCTGGGAAGATTTCCTAGCGGTCTGTAACTCTGAGCATTAGCCAATTGTCCCATTTGATTTTCCAGTGCTTTAATAGAGGCTGAATGGCTTTGATTCAATGTTACTTGATTTTGAACCATAGCTGCTAAAGCATCGTATTTTGCTTCTTGCTTCTTCAACTGGGCCAGCACTTCTGTTATTCCTGGTTTTTTTTCATGCTCCTGGCTTTTATTTGGTTGTTGGAATCCAGGTGGTGGGTAGTTCTTTTGCCCTAAATTGTTGCTCCATGCAAAATTGGGGTGATTCCTCCACCCTGGGTTATAGGTGTTGGAATATGGATTGTTCCCATGTCTGTTGAAATTGTTGACATAGTTCACTGTCTCTTCTTGTTGGTTGTAAGATTCTGACTCAGGTACTCCTCCAAATGGTGAACTTGTGGATCCACCATTAACTTTCATGTTAAGAGTTTCCAGATTTTTGTAAATCACATCCTGTTGGGTTTTCTAGGTCAAACCAAGATCAAATTAAGCAATGAAATGTGCGAATACAACAAAGTAAAGTAGCGGAAATACTCACTTTGATCGGCTTTTGGATGTGATGAACACAAAAATTTTCGTCATGAGTTTCGGCCAAGCCCTCCTTTTTATGCTCTTCAAGCTCCAAGCTTTGAGTGTTGATTCCAAGCTCATAGATGGGTTTCCCTATCAGCTTTGAATGATCTCTTTAGTGTGCTAGCACTTGGAAAAATTTGCAACAAATTGTTTCCCTTGTTCTTGTGTGTCTCTCGGCGAAGCCAAGAGAAGAGAGGAAAAATTAGCACAATGCCGAGAGTGAGGGAGAGAATAAGAGAAGAAGTGTGTTGTGTGTTGATTTCAAATCAAGTAACCTAATACCAAAAATCAAAAATTAGTAAAAGGTCTTTCACACATCAATGAATTAAGCTTGTGTGTTTCACAAGTTTCCAACAACCCAACCACTTCCATCAACCAAAAGTAGATGAGATGGACTAGATGATGTGACTTGTGTGGGCCGCACTTGATTCAAAATCCGAGTGGGCCCGCAACACATCCCGGGCTCGTGTTCGCTAATTCCGAATTAACGAATTTTCTGTTGCGATGTAATTAAATCAAATTTAATTAAATAATTATGTCTAGCAAAATTACTATTCACGTCGCTAGCGAATTAATTCTAAATTAACTCGTTCGCCCGAATTAAAATCTAATTTTAATTCCGCGTCGAAATCTAATTTCGTTTAATATATCGAATATATTATTTTATCGATTAATTCCAAATTAATCGTTCTCTCTCTTTTAATAGTATTTTATCCCAGATAAAATTTCTCCGTAATTAATCCCAGATTAATTTTCTCTCTATTCTAATTAATCCCAGATTAATTATGTTCGAGTCATACGTCATCGGTGAATCTTCGGGAAGCGATCCATGAGATCCCTGGATATGTTGACAGTAAATCCGGTTGTCGGACTATCCGAACACGTACGTACTGAGTACTACGTTTTTACCGATTTACAAGACATGGTTGGCTTCTAGCAAAGCACCGTGCCTACCCAATTCTCCAGAAATATTCTTAAAGGAATATATAATCTGTATCAGGCGTAGTATATATAGTATTGCGTATTGCGATCCTGTATCAGATGTCACATGCTAGGCCTGGGGCTGGAATTGTGTCTGCCCCGTAAGAAGCATATATCGGATCTCTGGTAACTAGTCTCTATAATCAGATAAACATGACCTAGTCATATTATCCCGATAGCTGCAGCATACAAGAGTACCCGTTCCTTATCCTACGTGACCATCATCTCCATATGACTGGAGTGATACTTTCTTCTTGACATTACACCCAATACACTACGATTCTCAATATACCCAGAAGAGGCGTACTCAGAACCTGTTAAAACCCTGGACGACCAAAACCAAAGTATAATGATTGTCGCAAGTATTAGCGATGTAAGTCTCGGGTTAAGACCAAATACACCTACCCTGATTCGGACTTCCATAGACACATAGTCATACTACCAATGGAATTCTGAGGGGTCTATCCAGAGCGAAGCTGTTTCCGTACTATCGGTAAACGCAACCTCCTATTACACTTGCATGAGTATCCAATACCCAAATATATGAGAACTATGTTGTTATGCTCCCATAACATGCACAAGTGCAATACTAGTCTATTCCGCATTATCGATGTCCAATCTCGATAATACTATGACTAGAGATATTTTAATGATTAAACCTTAGTGGATTAATACTGTCTCATATCTTATTAATCTGGTACTAATCATATGGATTTTTATCATTTATGTATCTTGGTAATCCAATTACAAATGATAAAAGAGTAATTTTCTTTGTCACATAGTTAATTTGTACAACAACACAATGTTCTGTACAAATAGTGATGTTATGGGTCATAATTGTCCAACACATCCAGCTTGGAATTAAGTGCTGTGTTGGCTCCAACTTCATAAATTCCTGCAATTCTTTGGATCATGCTCCTTTCTGTTGGCCATAAAGAATTATTGTTGGCCATTTCTTCAATTAAGTTCGAGGCCTGATCTTCTCCTTTTTTCATCAAAGCTCCTCCAGCAGCAACATCAATTGTGGTTCTCATTATTCCAGAAAGTCCATTGTAGAAGGTTTGGACTTGTAGCCACTTTGCGATCTCAGGATGAGGACCTTTCCGGAGGAAATCTTTGAATCTTTCCCAAGCTTCGCAAAGGGATTCTGAATCTTATTTCACGAAGGATGTGATGGCATTCCTCAACTTTGCAGTTCTGGCTGGTGGAAAATACTTTGCAAGGAATTTGGTGGCTAGAGTGTTCCAAGTTGTGATGGAACCTGCTGGTAAAGAATGTAGCCAAGCTTTAGCTCTCTCTTTCAGGGAATATGGAAAAACATGCAGTCTCATTGCTTCTTCAGCTGCTCGGTTGTAATTGAAAGTATCGCAAACTTCCAGGAAGTTGCTGATGTGGGCATTAGGATCTTCAGTTGCATTTCCCCCAAACTGTACTGACTGCTGAATCATCTGGATGCATGTTTTGATGTCACCCGCATTTGCTGGTAAGGGAGGAAGTACAATACAAGAAATGAGTCTGTCAACAACCGAAATGGTTCTGTCTCGAATGGGAATTGGTGGTGCAATGTTCAAAGGTTCAGGTTCCATGTTAATGATTGCTTCTTGGCCTTCTCGTCTTACCCTTCTCAATTGTCCGATGGTTCTTTCAATCTCTGGATCAAGGGGTCAGAGTTCAAAGCTTTTGGTCCGTCTCGTGTAGTGTCTGAGAACCTGAAACACAATAAAAAAAATAATAAGTAAAAAGAAAATTAGATACAAGTAAAGGCATCTAACTTCAAAATTAATAGTGAAAGATAAATAAGTCCCCGGCAACGGCGCCAAAAACTTGACCGGAGCGTAATCAGACACGTATAACGCAAGCGCACGTATCGTTCAAGTAGTATGAAAAGTATCGATCCCACGAGGACTTAAAACCTTTTGTTATCAATTTATGAAGTTAAATATTTACAAGTATCTAATGGATTGATTGTTTGATTGGGTGGTGACTTTAAAATTAAAACAAGTAAATAAAATTGCTTGAAAGTATATTGAAGAAAATTTAAATTTATAAAACTATCCAGGTTTGTGAATCCTTCCAATATCTTTTTAAAAGATGAAGTGGTTATTTTACGTTTGTGTAATATATTGGTTTATTCACCTGGAACATGAAATTATGTAAAAGCCTCTTCCGATGGTCAAATACAAATACCCAGTATAACCCAATTAATCATATTACTATGTTAACCAAGTTATCTGAATTTATTAAGATTAAGTTCCAATTATGGCTACCCCCGCCCGACAGGTATATTTCTATCATGTAAGGAAATCTATTAAAGGGTTATCTATCCTCAAGGAAGATCGTGGGCTATTAAGTCTAAGGCCTTAAACCTAAAATCCATTTTCCAAGTTCATTTTAAGTTTACCGAATCAATCTTATTAATGGCCAGTTAATAAGATGCATTAAGACTAAGGCTCAATAAATAAACTTTTATATTACCCAAATCGTAATTTAACCCCTTATAAACCGATGTTATTGGACTTCATCACAACCCCAAATAGCTAGCTTAGTTACGACACATATTTACGGGTAGTAAAAACTTAAAAAAAATAAAAGATATAATGTAAAATGCTGAAAAGTAAATTGCTGAAAAGTAAATGTCGGAAAGTAAATGCTGAAATTAAATTTAGAAAATTAAATGCTGAAAAGTAAATGCTGACAGTAAATTACTGAAAAGTAAATTGCTGAAAAGTAAATAAAGTAAAAGTATAATAAAAGAAAATGCTGAGGTAAAATGATCTACTTTTATTACTTCTATTTTAGATATCTCCCTTAATATAATATATTAACTTTGCATGATAATTACCAACCAGCCATACAGGCGGTATCCAGATTAAGTCAAATTAATAATTAATTACCAACTGACAAATCAGGCGGTATCCAGTTTAGTCAGGTTAAAATCAATTTAAATAATTACCAACCGACCAATATAGCGGTATCCTCGTTAAGTCAGGTTTTAACTAGTTTATATATTATAATTATGGGAGATTAATCTAAATATTAGTAATAAAAGTTTTACCTTTTACCCCAGCTTCATTGCTGAAAAGTAAAAACTGAAAATTAAAGAAAGAAAAGTAATGTGCGTAAAAGTAAATTACGGAAAGTAAAAACTGAAAAGTAAAGAAAAGAAAGTGCAGAAGCGGAAATTAATTACTGAAAGCTGTAAATAAACAAACAAGATATAATCTTCTGAGTATTCTTAAGGAATTCCTTAGAAGAAAGTATTAATTTTCAAATGAAATGGCTTGGTATTTATAGGCAAAATTTTGCCTCCATCAAATCATCCACTAAATCCATTATTAATTGCTCCACTAATTGCTCCACCAAATCCATTATTAATTGCTCCACTAATTGCACCACTAATTGCTATCATGTTTGGTGGGAGTTTGACTATTTTTATTTTTTATTTATTAATTTATTTTTTTGCTTTGAAAATGACTTTAATAATTACACATAGCACACTTCCGGATGGACCAAAACGTTCATCAAACCCGAGAAACTAAACAAAATATTAAGTATAAGGGGAGGAATATTGATATATTTTCTGCTCATCAACAATTGAGTTGGATCCAATTAGGCCTAAACTATTTCCATAATGTCCAAAATATGACTTTTATACCTTTAATTATTTAATTGGGCCAAATGGACCAAAATTAACATTTGGCATAGGGTGATTCCTAAATGGGCCAATGCATTATGGGTTTGATCCATAATGGCCAAAAGTCAATGCCTAAAGAATTAATTAAAAGCCCATTGGACCTAATCGAATTGACATTGGATGCTAAATGGGCCTTTGAGGTCATTTGAATTGGATTTGGAATCCAAGTCTATAAAGGTATTAATAAAATAAGTGTAATTGTTTAATTTGGAATTAAACTTGAATTAGTATTGAATACAATTTAAATTAGATTTAATATTGTAGTTCGATATAATTCAAGAATACTTACTTTGAGTATTTATTCTTAAACAAGTTAGACTCACGCAAATCAAATCATTGTATGAACATTGGATGGTCATTAATTGAAGAATTAATTAATTAGATTAAATTGATTGACAACATGCTATGTGTGAATGCTTGGATGTATTTGTTTGAATAATGTATATCGGATGGATATTAGATGGGTGGGGGCAATTTTGAAAATTGTTGTAAATATGGTATTTATTTGAAATTGGACCTGCGTGTCCGGCCTATCACCTCTTATTCTCATTGTATTTCTCTTCTCACCAATTCCCCTCAATGTAAATGAGGTTTCTTATTGTGTTATGTAATTGGGTTTTAGAAGAATGTAAAGTGCTAGCGGGAGAGAGAAAAATAGAGATTTGTTCTAGGAACAAAATATGAATATCCATCTGCATATCATTATATATTTATCGCGCCTTATTATGCTTTTAGAATGCATGTTTAAGGGTGTATGATGAGACCTAATCAAAGATAATAAATTGGTTGCCAATTTACGAAAAACGCCCTCACATTTAATATTAAGTGTTTCCTTCCATTGAGTGGTTCTCTCTCATGATCCAAGAATGGCTTTGATTTGTTGGCCAAAGTCAAGATCATTGTCTATCGTGGATGTGTTTGAACCATGAAAACTTTGTTAATATCGCATGTCTTGGGCATTTGTGACTTGTTGGCCAAAGTCAAGGTCACTCATGTTCATCGACGTGGATTACGAAGTTTTCCCACTGTCAATGGGTCGCGCTTAACTGGAATCATTAAGCTTGTTGAGACAAAGCCAAGGCTTAGTTGATTCAGAGGAAACATGTTAGGAAATCTATTGGATATATGTTTCGGACTTGGATGTCCACCTACCGGATCTAGGATCTTGGAAATCCATTTTGAAGATGCTTGTAGATAACTGCGTATTTCATTTATGAAATGTGTCAGTTATAGATCAAAATCGCTTTCCTGAAAAGGAAACCTTTTGGAGGATGTTTACAACATCCTGACGATTTTGTATAACCGACAAACAAGGTTTGCGGGTTACTCGATCCATGTTTGGATTAAAGCAAGCATAAGGTTCTTGGAACTGGCGTTTTGAAATAATCATAATAGTTTATTATTTGACTCAAAACGAAATAATTCTTGTGTATATATGGAGGTTAGTGGGAGCGCACTGACAGTGAAAATCCCAATAAAGCAATAGGTGGCTTTCATAGATATTCTTTCATAGAAATTCTCCGTAGAATTCTGGGGAGTAACAACCTTTATTCATTGAATAAAGATCTACTGGGATAGATTTGGAGTTGTTAACACTCTCTGGGAAATTGTACATTTAAAATGTACATGATAGGGTGTCTCATACGCTTCGAGCATATGGAGTCACGATCAGGTCAATCCAAGTGATAGTCACTGGATTGAAGATTAAGAACATCTGTTAGTATCTGAGAGAACTAAAGATGTTGTCTTAAACTATGGAGAATGAGAACTTGAAGTGACTGGGATCACCGCTGCAAGTTTCCAAACAATTAAATACTTCGGTACTATAAAGTTTGAATAACGGGACAGTGAGCTGGAAATATTCCGAGCAAGATAACCGTTGCCGAATAAACAACAAATGCGGATTATTGCTGCAGCTGAGGCAGCAATAGAAGCCATTTGGATCGAAAATAAATCTAATTAAATTAGATATAGTTCTTTTAGCAGCTGAGCTAGGCGTCAGCACAGGCTAAGGAATTAAAGGTCTCATCGATGATCCAGATATATACTTCTATATCATCTGATTCGTTCGGATCATACATCGTGGCGATGTGATGATCGTATAAATCACGTCAGAAGATAATTACGCAAATCCGCTGACGAAAACCTTTCTTCAGCAATTTGAGCGAACCGTACATAGTTCGAGTGTAGGACACTTGAGTGACTGGCTATGTGCCAAGTGGGAGATTGTTGGACAAAATGACGCATAGCGTCACTATTTGCACAGATCATTGTGTTGTTGTAGCAAATTGACTATGTGACAAGGAAATTGCACTCTCATCATTTGTGATTAGATCACCATAAATATATAAATGAAGAGAGGTCCCTATGATTAGTTCCTGGACTGAGAATGATATGAGACAGTATCAGTCCCCGAATGATTAATCATTAAATATCCCTAGCCGTAGTATTATCGAGACTGGACATCGATAATGCGGAATAGGCTAGTATTGCACTTGTGTGCGTTGTGAGGGCACAACGACATAGTTCTCATATATATAAGTATTGGATACTTATGCAAGTGCGATAGGAGGTCGTGTTTCACCGATGGTACGGGAAACAGCTTCGCTCTGGATAGACCCCTCGGAATCCCATTGGTATTATGACTATGTGTCTATGGGAGGCCGAAATCAAGGTAGGTGTGTATAGTCTTAACCTGAGACTTACATCGCTAATACTTACGATAATCGATAAACTTTAGTCTTGGTGGTACAGGCTTTAACCGGTTCTGCGTACACCACTTCTGGGTTTATCAAAAGTCGTAGTGTATTGGGTGTGATGTCGAGACGGAAGTGTCACTTCAGTCATTATGGAGATGATGTCACGCAGGATACGGTACTAGTGCTCTTGAGTGTTGCGCAACCAATCGGGATATTGTGACCAGGTCATAACTATCCGATTATAGAGACTATGTTACCAGACATCCGATATGTGCTTCGGACGGGGCAGACACTTATCCAGCCCCAGCCCTAGCACGTGACTATCCGATACTGGGCCGATGCACACAATACAATCGTATACTACGCTTGATAACAGATCTTTGATATTCTTAATTGGATATGTCCGGAGAATTGGGAAGACTTGGTGCTTTGCTAGGAGTCGACCTTGTCTCGTAAATCGGTAGAACGTAGTACTTGGTACGTACGTGATTCGGATACTCCGACGACCGTGTTTACTGCCAACTTATCCGGGGATCTCATGGGTCGCTTCCCGATAATCCACCGATGACGCACAACTTGCACTCTTGAATAATCTGGGATTATATAGAAGAGAGAGAAAATTAATCTAGGATTAATTACGGAGATATTTTATCTAGGATAAAATATCGTCTAGAGAGAGATAACGATTAATTTGGAATTAATCGGTAAATTAATATATTCGATATATTAAACGAAATTAGATTTCGACGCGGAATTAAAATTAGATTTTAATTCGGGCGAACGAATTAATTTAGAATAAATTCGTTAGCGACGTGAATAATGAATTCGCTAGGCGTAATCATTTAATTACGACACGACGGAAAAATCGTTAATTTGGAATTAACGAACCCGAGCCCGGGTGTGATTGCGAGCGCATTCGTATTTCGAATTCGAGTGCGGCGACACAAGTCGCATCAAGCGTCGAATCAATCGGTCGCATCAAGCGTCAAATCACTTGTCACTTTGAGTGATGTGACTTGACATCATGTCACTTTAATAAAGGTGATATGAATAATGATGGACTTGACATAAAGTGTAAAAGCATTTTGGAGGGAAAACTTTTTGGTTTTGGCTCCAATATTTATTTGATTTTATTTGATAAAGTTAAATGAAAAAATGATTATTTTATTCTTGAAAATATATAATCAATTTTGCTTTACATTTTATTAATGATATAACACATTTTATCTCTCATCTCTTTCATCTCTCTCACGCACAAAAGCCATTTTCTTCACTGGTTTTGAACCAGTTTGGTCGTGAACAATAGGGAAGCAATAGTGGGTTTTCATGGTGAAAATTCAAGTGCTAGCACACTTACAAGTCTTGCGAAGGTGGTAGGGAGGTTCGACCATGAGCCGGGATCCGTCCGACGAAATTAGGAGCTCCATTTCGCAGCTCAAAAACTGAAGA
>SKCR01021829.1:0-106506 GCA_019454045.1 Zanthoxylum bungeanum
ATCAAGAACTTATCGTTTCTAAGGTTTCACCCCGAAGCAATCAATTTCATTATCGGACTTATGCCTAACTATTAAAGACTAAAATCAAACAATTTTTCTTTTCTTTTTTTTTCAATTTTTTTTACTGAAGGCTCCCTCCCAATGGTCTTTTTATTCTTGCCATAATTTTTTTTTTCACAATGGTCTTTCTATCATTGCCGTAAATTTTTCTGTTCCTCGGTTTCTTTTTCCCCGATATCCATTTTAGCTAAACTCTTCTTGACAAACCCTTTTTTTTATCTCTAACCCAACGAATATCTATGATGGCTTTTAAGACACGGGGGTTAACATGATGCGTGTATGCATGAGATGCATGAGATGCAAATGGTTATCAAAATAACATATATCCTTCCGACCTAATATCTCCCACACTCGTGGTAAGTCCATTTCTGTCGTAGGTATGGCTTATTTTATACACCAATGTGGGGTATATAAAATCGTTCTCCTCCTATGCTACAAAGGCGAACCTTGGTTACCTCAGTCCATTTCCATCGGTAAAAGACAAAGACCACCCATTTACAACATGGACCAAGCCTATTATGGGGATCGTGCCATTATCTAGAAATGATGAATTGGGTCTTCGGTGATCACGGTCATGGGGATGGACTTGGAAGCATCCAAAAGTATACAAATATGTCATAACAAGACGTATCCTTTATGGATGAAAGCCAATGCGGATATCAGACTCACGTTTTCGGTATACTTGGATCATGTTCGGACTTTCTAAGCCCATCAAAGTTTTCATACAAGTTGGCTCATTATCATTTCAAAGCATTCAATCATATTATTACGAGGTGCAAACTTGTCCCAATTGAAAAAGGCCAAACAGGTTTACACTTTTGCGATAACGTGGCTAAACAACTTCAAATGATAGGGGGCCCAAACACAAAGTGGCCCATCGGTATTTTAGAAGCTTTTGGCCCAATCGTCACAAGACACAAACTCGTCCCAGTTTAAATGGCCCAACAAGTTCACATCTCATGACAAGAAGTCCAAATGAATCCAAATGATGATGGTCCCAAACACAAGCATAAAGGGTGGCTTCTATAGGTCATATAACCATGGTTCTTATGCAGTTTTATGAGAGTATTGATAAAGGCTCCCGCCGGCAAAGGGTTGCCCACAACTAGGTCTCCCCACTCAAGGGTTCGAACAACCAAGTGAGCGCACCTTTTTTATATCCTAAGGTACGTGCCAACGAGTAATGATACCATATAATGATCCGCTGCTTCGAGCGAAAATGACTTCACGATGCATGAATAATTGTCAAATAGATTCCTCTATTGAAAATTCCCTAGAGGGAGGATGGAGCGAACTCTTTTCAATACTCTTACCTCTTAGGCTCTTATCGGCTTGGTGACAGGAATAAACAATAGATCCTCCAAATTAGTCCATCATTTTAAATATGCTTTAAGGTAAGCTTTGAGTAAATGATTATCTAGATGTCTTCACAGCTTTTCCTTTTGGCTATAAAAAAGTAGTGAGTGAAGAAAGACACCAAATCATAATCTAACTCTAATAATACCTTTGGTTAAATCAACTTTAGTTTGGAAAGTTTGATTAACCCCTTGGTCCCTGTAGGCACTGTATTTTTGCATATAAGTCCCGATAATGAGTCTCACATGGAGACACTACCCCTTTAAATTGTGGAAGTCACGGGAAACGGACGTCGGAAGGGAAGAGTCAGAAATTGACATCTTGTTGGATTTAATTCGCTTGCCTAGCTTCGGGTTCGCTTGTTGGACCTCTGTTTTGAAAACCGTCCTTGGCCCAAAACGCCCACCAAGCCCACACACTAGCCCACAAGCCCACCAAACACTTCAACAGCCAGCAGCCCACGTGAACCAAAACACAATCGCAACGCACACACACGTCACTTACTGAGAGACACACACGCCCTTCACGAAACAACACACACTCAACGCACCACATAAAGCCACGCTAATAATGTTGGACAGTTATGACCCATAGCATCACTATTTGTACATATTATGGTGTTGTTGTAAAAATTAACTATGTGACAAAGGAAATTGCCCTTTTATCATTTGTAATTAGATTACCAAGATGTATAAATGATAGAAGGTCCATATGATTAGTTTCGGATTGAGATGATATGAGACAGTATCAATCCACGAAGGTTTAATCATTAAATATCCCTAGTCGTAGTATTATCGAGATTGGACATCGATAATGCGGAATAGACTAGTGTTACACTTGTGCGCGTTGTGGGAGCATAACGACATAGTTCTCATATATTTGGGTATAGGATACTCATGCAAGTGTAATAGGAGGTTGAGTTTACCGATGGTACAAAAATAGCTTCGCTCTGGATAGACCCCTCGGAATTCCATTGGTAGTATGACTATGTGTCTATGGAAGTCCGAATGAGGGTAGGTGTATTTGGTCTTAACCTGAGACTTGCACCGCTAATACTTGCGACAATCAATATACTTTGGTTTTGGTCGTCCAGGGTTTTAACCGGTTCTGTGTACGCATCTTCTGGGTATATTGAGAATCGTAGTGTATTGGGTGTGATGTCGAGATGGAATTATCACTCCAGTCATAGTGGAGATGAAGATCACGTAGGATATGGAACTGATGCTCTTTTATGTTGCAGCTATCGGGATATTATGACTAGGTCATGTTAATTCGATTATAGAGACTAGTTACCAGAGATCCGATATGTGCTTCGTACGGGGCAGACACATTTCCAACCCCAGGCCTTACACGTGACATCCGATACTGGATCGTAATACGCAATACTATGTATACTACGCCTGATATAGATCACATATTCCAGTAAAAATATTTCTGGAGAACTGGGTAGGCACGGTGTTTTACTAGAAGCCAACCATGTCTTGTAAATCGATAAAAATGTAGTACTAGGTACATACGTGTTCGGATAGTCCGATGACCGGATTTACTGCCAACATATCCGGGGATCTCATGGGTCGCTTCCCGAAGATTCACCGATGACGTATGACTCGTACTTTATTAATCTGGGATTAATTATTGAGAGAGATAAAATTAATCTGGGATTAATTACGGAGATATTTTATCTGGGATAAAATATTATTTAAGAGAGAAAGATTAATTTGGAATTAATCGATAAAATAATATATTTGATATATTATACAAAATTGGATTTCGACGCGGAATTAAAATTAGATTTTAATTTGGCCAAACGAGTTAATTTAGAATTAATTCGTTAGCAACGTGAATAGTAATTTTGCTAGGCATAATTATTTAATTACATCGCAACGGAAAATTCGTTAATTCGGAATTAGCGAACCCGAGCCCGGGAGTGTTTGCGGACGCACTCGCATTTTGAATTAAAGTGCGGCCCACAAGTCACATCAAGCGTCAAATCACTAGTCAATGGATTGATGTGATGTCTAGTCACTTTGAGTGATTTGACAACTTGTCATGAGTGATTGATGGTGGTAGTTGGTTGGCTTTAATGCCTTGACTTTTTGAAAGTGGAAAATTGGTATTAGTTTTGGAAATCTAATACAAACCAACACTTAACACTTTTTCTCTCCTCTCCTCTCTAACTCTCTCGGCCAAGGGCCTTTCTCTACTCCAATTTTCTGCCAAAAGCCGAGAATGAAGAAGAAGCTCAGTGAAGTTTTGTTGCAAAATTTCACAAGGTGCTAGCACACATTCGGGGTCTTGCGAATGTGATAGGGAAACCAACTTGTGAGCATGGAATCATTACACAAAGCTTGGAGCTTGGAGGACATCCATGGCCGAAAATTGGAGCACAAAGATTGGTGAATGTTGGGAGTTCAATGAGCTTAAAGCTTGAAGAATTTTTGTTGTTCCTCACGTCGCAAAATCCGATCAATGTAAGTATGATTCCTTCATTCTTCATTGTTGTATTCGCACATGTTTCATTGCTTGAAATCGATCTTGGGACTTAATAGAAACCCAACAAATAATGCACACCACCCTCAACACACCATCACAAACAAACTGCCCCTTAATTAGCCACACTCCACACAGCCTACCACTGCTCACTCCTATCCCTCTCACCTCACGTGAAGACACAAAGTAAGCCACTTAGCCCCTCAATTGACACAATAAACAGACCCTCTAATCAAGCCACTCACCAGCCATCTTCATCAAACATTGCCCTAGCAGCCCTCACGACCACTCAACAAACCCTTCATGCTCAGACCTTAAGCAAACCCCTTCAATCCATGCACAAAACTGCCACGAATGACCCTTCACTCACCGACTAAGCCAAACAAATAAACTGACACTCACACACTGACCAAGCATTCGCAAAACTTGCCCTTCTCTCTCTCCCAACCAAGCCGAGAACAAGCCCTTCAAGCAGCCACTAAACCAACACAAAACGTAAACAAAAGACCAACCTTGAACCAAAACAATAAACATAAAACATCCCCTAACTGCAGCCCTAAAACAGTCCAAAACAGTCCCCGAATTAACCCCAAAATAGCCCAAAAAAATGACCAAAAACAGCAGCAAAAACAGAGAAAACAGGAGCCTAAAACAGCGAGGCGACGAAGAAAAATAGTGAACCGAAAAAGTTGCGGAGCATTAACCCTTCCGACGGCCGCGTAACATACTTCCGAGAGGCGACTTAAGAGGTTAGACCTGAGGGCACCCTTTTTTATTTATTTATCCTTTATTTTTATTTATTTTCTTACTTTCTTTCGCATGAGTATTGTGGATTGGTGTATGATATGAATTTAGGATGAATAGAATATGTCTTATCTTTTGCGGTATATCGGATGGAAACCCGGACGTAAATTCCATAGCCGAATCCGAATGGACAGTATTGCAGTATGCACTCGGGATACAATACCACGTACCACTTGAGAGACACATATTTCGTTTCATCCAACCTTGTGTTCGAGCATGATTATGTCGTTAGTATGTTATTTATTTCTTAAGCATGATTTAACCGTTAGTACGTTATTTCTTTCTTGAGTGGGGAGACCTAATTGTGGGCAACCCTTTGTCGACGAGAGCTTTTGTCTTTACCCCTATAAATCCACATGTGAACCTTAGTTGTAGGACTAATAGAAACTATCTCTTTATGTTTATGTTAGAACCATCGTCAATTTGGATCCAGTTGGACCTTTTGTCATGAGGTATGGGCTTGTTGGGCCATTTAAACTGAGACGAGTCTGTGCTTTATGGAAATTGGGCCAAAAGCTTCTAAAATGTCGATGGGTCATTCTATGTTTAGGCCTTTTATCATTTGAAGTTGTTTAGCCATGTTATTGCAAAAGTGTAAACCTGTTGGGCCTTTTCAACTGGGAAAAGTTTTGCACCGCGCAATAGTACGGTTGAATGCTTCGGAATGATAATGGGCCGACTTATATATTCCATATATCGCACGCATCTCATGCATCTCATGCATACATGTATCATGTTAACCCATGTGTCTTAAAACCCATCATAGATATATGTTGGGTTAGAGATTAAAAATAAAAAGCTTGTCAAGAAGGGTTTAGCAAACATGGATATCGGGGAAAAGAAAATCGAGCAACAGAAAACTATATGGAAAGAATAGAAAGACCATGGTGGGCCCAAAAAAAAGGAAAGGAAAAAAGAGAAAATAAGAGAAAATAAAAAAAGAGAGAAAATAAATTTTAAGTCCTCAATAGTTAGTCATAAGTCCGATGATGAAATTGTTTACTTCAGGGTGAAACCTTAGAAACGATAAGTGCGAGATGTACTCTCATCCGATATTTTGAATAGTTCATCTTGGCTAGACTCACGAGCACTTGATTACGGGATCTCAGTAGTATAAGGCTGAGTAGTTGGCGAGATGACTAGTTGAAGAGATGGTAGATCAGTGAATGACCGTTCGCCTGGATGTCCATCCTGGTTTACTTATGCCACGATATATGATATAGTTGGGAACAAAGAAAAAGTCTCTACAATGAAAAGAAAAGAAAAATAAACTGCCTATAACCGATAAGCGTGAAGCTACCCATGGGCGAGTATTAGGACCACTATGAGGAGAAATGCTACCTTAAAGGGTAGGTGTGTCAAAGAAAGAAAAAGAAAAAAAAAAAAAAAAAAAAAAAAAAAATGAAAAAATGAAAAAGAAAGCTCCAAATGAAAAGAAAGAGACAAGAGAAAAAAGAAGAAGACCATATCATGTTGAGTATGACGAAGTAATCACAGAGTGTGATCCAAACATCTAGGTTGGTTAGACCCATTGATCCGATTCTACGAGACAAAATCATCGGTTTGGCTTACTTAAAGATTAAGCTGTGAAAGAGCATTGGCACACACACACTAGGAGTCTAGTTCAGATCACTCATTCAGACGATCGGATCTGAGCGTATTAAGTACTTTGAAGGTTCTCTGGTTTCGACGTGAAGCATCCGTTGAGGACAAAAATATGTTTAGCTATCAGGATCATCTCATGAGAGGCAATACAATATGAACCATCACATTGTTAGTATCAGTCTGGGGGCGAGGCCCACATCAGTATCAGTCTGGGGGTGAGGCCCACATCAGTATCAGTATGGGGGCGAAGCCCATACCAGTACCAGTTTGGGGGCGAGGCCCACATCAGTATCAGTTTGGGGGCGAGGCCCACATCAGTATCAGTTTGGGGGCGAGGCCCACATCAGTACCAGTTTGGACGAGGCCCACATCAGTACCAGTTTGGGACGAGGCCCACATTAGTATCAGTCTGAGGGTGAGGCCCACATCAGTGCCAGTTTGGGGTGAGGCCCACATCAGTATCAGTTTGGGGGCGAGGCCCACATCAGTATCAGTCTGGGGGCGAGGCCCACATCAGTATCATTATGGGGGTGAGGCCCACATCAATACCAGTTTGGGACGAGGCCCACATCAGTATCAGTCTGGGGGCGAGGCCCACATCAGTATCAGTCTGGGGGTGAGGCCCACATCAGTACCATTTTGGGACGAGGCCCACATCAGTATCTGTTTGGGGGCGAGGCCCACATAATCATCAATTTTGGGGATGAGTCCCAGGGTCGAGGCCCCCATCATCAGCAGTTTTGGAACGTCACATCACATGATCTACTTTGACCTAGTGCAAGAAGCGAAGAACAGAAAGCTAAGCCAAGACTGGGGGCAACTAGTCAACCACCCCGCGAATAAGGGATTTCTCGAGAACTTTAGCAATGAGACTAAAGGAAACCGAGCAATCACCAAGAAAGAATCGACAGAAAGGAACTACGAGCAGTCCCAAGGGGTGACCAAAGACTTTTGCAGGCAAATGGCACCAATGAGCACCAGGAAGGCCTAACCCATCGAAACAGGAAACATATCCATGCATACATGCATATATATCACATACATGCAATTTTTAGTTTGTATTCCCAGTTTTGTAGCGGCAAAGACCATCTCATCAAGTAACGGTTCAAAAATGGACCACCTCTCATCAAGTAACGGTTCAAAAATGAGCCACATTCTCACACAGCATAGTTTGAAAAGAGATAACTATCACATCAGATGCCGAAAATGGCGCTCCAAAACGGAGCACACACAACAGATGCCGAAAATGGCGCTCCAAAAATGGAGCACACACAACAGATGTCGAAAATGGCACTCCAAAATGGAGCACACAGAACAGATGCCGAAAATGGCGCTCCAAAATGCAGCACACACAACAGATGCCGAAAATGACGCTCCAAAATAGAGCACACACATCATACGCCGAAAATGGTGTTCCGAAAATGGAGCATAGTTCGAGAATGGACAACCACCAGTGAGGCCTCAAAATGAGGTTTAGCATGCCGAAAATGGCGCTCCAAAAATGGAGCACAGTTCAAAAATCTCAACCCAGTAACAGTTCGGAAATTGACCAACTCTCATCAGTTCAGTTGGTAGTGATTCCTAGAGATCGCAGCATCTTGCAGGGATGAACCTTGGGGGCGAAGCACCTCACCACCATGTCAACTCAGTTCGAAACAACAGGCAAGTCAGGTGGCAGCTGGCGAGCCAGGTAAGTAAAAATACATTTTTGCATATAAGTCCAGATGATGAGTCTCACATGGAGACACTCCTCTTTAAATTGTGGAAGTCGCGGGAAATGGACGTCGGAAGGGAAGAGTCAGAAATTGACATCTTGTTGGATTTAATTCGCTTGCCTAACTTCGGGTTCGCTTGTTGGACCTCTGTTTTGAAAACCATCATTGGCCCAAAACGCCCACCAAGCCCACACACTAGCCCACAAGCCCACCAAAGCCCATTAAATCACATCCAAAATAAAAATCCACACATTAAACACATGTTAAAATCCCACCAAATCTCATTCCTAAATTAAAAGATTCAAATCAAATCTCATAAATCACATTCCTAATTAAATTAAATCACATGCCTAAATAAAACAAATCAAATCAAATCTCCTCAAACGCTTTCCTAATTCGATTACATTACCTTCCCTAATTAAAAAATATCAAATCAAATAAAATCAAATCATATCCCTAATCAGAAGAGAAGAAATCAAATCAAATTAAAAGACATTCCTAATTAAAAGATATCCCAATAAATACACAAATACTTTCCCTATTCACACAAGGTAAACCCCAACCCTTTGCTATAAAAAAAGCCTAGACCCAACCTTGAAACCCCTGGCTCCTTCTGATGAATACAGAAAGAAAATAACCTTGAGCCATACGCCCTTACTCCCTCTCTTCCCTCTCTCTCTAACACCTCTCCACTCGGCCCTCTCTCTTACCATAAAACAAACACCCTACGGCTTCACACAAAACCAGACCAGCTCCTTTCTTCTCTCTCTCAACCGATTAAAATAAAAACCCTAAAGCATCAGCCTTCACGTAACACACATACAGCTTACACGAAAAGCCACAAAGCCAATCCCTTTCACCGACAGCCATAAGGCCACTCACGAGCTCCCTAATTCACGGTCACACAAAAGCAAAACAATGGAACCCATGCAGCAGCCTTGATCCCATGTAAACAAAACAAAAAACCCAACTGCACGTTAAACGTGCATGCAGCCCTAAGATTCATGAGAAATAGAACCTCACAAACACTTCAACAGCCAGCACCCAACGTGAACCAAAACACAACCGCAACACACACACGTCATTTACCAAAAGACACATACGCCCTTCACGAAACAGCACACACTCAACGCACCATAAAAAGCCACGATAATAATGCACACCACCCTCAACACGCCATCACAAACAAATTGCCCCTTAATTAGCCACACTCCACACAGCCTACCACTGCTCACTCATATCCCTCTCACCTCACGTAAAGACACAAAGTAAGCCACTTAGCCCCTCAATTGACGCAACAAACAGACCTTCTAATCAAGCCACTCACCAGCCATCTTCATCAAACCTTGCCCTAGCAGCCCTCACGACCACTCAACAAACCCTTCACGCTCAGACCTTAAGCAAACCCCTTCAATCCATGCATAAAACTGCCACGAATGACCCCTTCACTCACCGATTAAGCCAAACAAATAAACCGACACTCACACACTGACCAAGCATTCGCAAAACTTACCCTTCTCTCTCTCTGAACCAAGCCGAGAACAAGCGCTTCAAGCAGCCACTAAACCAACTCAAAACATAAACAAAAGACCAACCATTGAACCGAAACCAATAAACATAAAACATCCCCTAACTGCAACCCTAAAATAGTCTAAAATAGTCCCCGAATTAACCCCAAAACAACCCTAAAAACTGACCAGAAACAACAGCAAAATAGAGAAAACAGCAGCCCAAAACAGCGAGGCGACGAAGAAAAATAGTAAACTAGTGAACCGGAAAAGTTGCTGAGCACTAACCCTTCCGAAGGCCGCGTAACGTACTTCCGAGAGGCGACTTAAGAGGTTAGACCTGAGGGCACCCTTTTTTATTTATTTATCATTTATTTTTATTTATTTTCTTACTTTATTTCACATGAGTATTGTGGATTGGTGTATGATATGAATTTCTGATGAATGGAATATGTGTTCTCTCTTGCGGTATATCGGATGGAAACCCGGACGTAAATTCCGTAGCCGAATCTGAATGGACGGTATTGCGGTCTGCACTCGGGATACAATATCACGTACCACTTGAGAGACACACATATTTCATTTCATCCAACCTTGTGTTCGAGCATGATTAGGTCGTTAGTATGTTATTTATTTCTTAAGCATGATTTAGCCGTTAGTACGTTATTTCTTTATGCATGATTTAGTTACTTTCTTTCGCAATAGGAATTTAATTTACGTTCATGTTTAAGTTGTTATTTATTTTCGTGTTTGATAATTCAACATGCTCATGAGATTAGTGTGTGATATCATATGTTTGCCGTTATGATGACTTACTTTTAAAGCATGCAAACTTAGCTATAGGATTTACTTTTATAAATGCGAACTAGATATAGGTTATTCTTGAATATATATATTGCGTAGACTCGGTTAAGTTATTGTACAAATCTTTTCATTACAAGTGGCATAAGTAAGGGACCATTCCGAACCCAACGGTTTGAGGTCTTCCCTTGCGAGGGGTGAGTGCGGCCTTAAATCATTTTCCCGGGTGGCGACTCCGTTATTCTTCGGTTTAGTTCCCTGTGGGCTACTCCTTACTCCCGACTAGGCCGCGAGCCTGGAATAGCATCGTCAAGTTCTGTGCTCTACAGTCGCAACCCACTTGTAGACAAGGTTAACTAAAGCGAAAAATCACAAACATTACAAGATATTATTTCGGGTCCGATTCTCTATCCCCCAGTGGAGTCGCCAGACTGTGGACACAGCGAAGCTGTCCGAACTCGCGGCTCGGTCGGGAGTACGGAGTAGCCCGTGGGGGACTAAACTGGAGAAATAAATGGAGTCGCCACCCAGTGTGAACTGGGAAATGATTTAAGGCCGCACTCACCCCTCGCAATGGAAGACCTCAAACCGTTGGGTTCGAAATGGTCCATTACTTATGCCAATTGTAATGAAAAGATTTATGCAATAGTATAACCAAGTCTTATGCAACACATTCAAGATAATGTAATCAACACACAAGATTGTACACCCATAAACGTAAATAAAAATGAAGGCAAATGCATGATTCCATAAACATAATAACCAAAGAAGTGTGTGAATGTAAATAAATAATACCAATAAAATGGGCATTAATAATAAAGAAAGATGATCAAGTGCATAATGTAAAAAGGAAGACTAAAAAGACAAATATGCATGAAACATGATAAAAGAATCTGTCGAGTGTGCGAACATTTGAGTAGCATTCGGAAACGAGTTCGGAAGGGATAAGGTCGAATGCATGCATTTGAGTAGCGTTCATAATCGCGTTCGAACAGGACGGGATATCATGTATGGCAAGACAGAATGCATGAGCAATCATATAACATCCGAAAATGCGTTCGAATGGGGTGAGGCCGAATGCATGCATTCGAGTAGCGTTCAGAAATGCGTTCGAACGGAGAGAGACAGAATGCATACGTTCGTGTAGCGTTTGAGAACGCGTTCGAACGATATAACCAAAGTGGCGTCTAAAATGACATAAACATATGTAGGAATGTTTCCCCAAGCGGTACGTGGAGTTGTATCTCAAGTACAGACCGCACTACCGTCCATTCAGATTCGGCTACAGAATTTATGCTGGGTTTCCATCCGATAGACCGCTAGAGGCAACACTCAAGCATAAACATGGCATGAATGCGAAAATGAAATGTGAAAAATTACAACAAAAAAGATGAATAGAGAAATCAATAGAAGAAGGGCACGACGAACTGTGGTAAGGTAGCCTTTTGGCATTTCCCTCGATAGAGGACCTTTGACCCCACATGATTAGCCCATGCGCATTAAGTGATAATGCATGAATAAGCAAAGTAATGATATGCAAAAGCTAAATAATGGAATAATAAAAGGCGCGGCAAAACATCGTGGTAAAGGTAGCCTTTAGGCATTTCCCTCGAATAAAGAACCTTTAATCCTGATGATTAGCCCATGCGTATCAAGTAACAATGCATGAATAAACAAAGTAATAATATGCAAGAAGTAAATAACATAATAACAAAAGAGATGCGACCGAGGCCGACATCTATATGGGACTTCGTCTGCCTGACTGAACGTATTCCATATTCAATCAAACATACTTCGTCTGGCGTGGCAAAACGTCGTTGTAAAGGTAACCTTTAGGCATTTCCCTCGAATAGAGGACCTTTAATCCATCATGATTAGCCCATGCGCACGAGATAGTAATGCATAAATAAATAACATGCGGAAAGTAAATAACGAAATAATAAAAGAGATGCGACCAAGGCCGACATCTATATGGGACTTCATATGCCCGACTAAACGTATTCAACATTCAATCAAACATATTTCGTCCGACGCGGCAAAACATCGTGGTAAAGGTAGCCTTTAGGCATTTCCCTTAAATTGAGGAACTTTAACTCAACGTGATTAGCCCATGCGCACTAGATAGCAATGCGTAAATAAATAAAGCAATAACGAGCAAAAAGTAAATAACATAATAATAAAAGAGATGCGACCTAGGCCGATATCTATATGGGACTTCGTATGCCTGACTGAACGTATTCCACATTCAATCAAACATACTTCATCCGGCGTGGCAAAACATCATGGTAAAGGTAGCCTTTAGGCATTTCCCTCGATCAAAGGACCTTTACCCCACATGATTAGCTAATGCGCATCAAGATTAACAATGTATAAACAAAGAAACAATACATAGAAAATAAATAGCGGAACAATAAACACAAAATTAAATACCAAAATGTAACACGTGCTTGAAAGTTTCTCAAGCATTACATGGAGTTGTATCCCAAGTACAGACCGCACTACCCTTCATTCGGATTCAGCTACAGAATTTACGTCTGGGTTTCCATCCGATATAACGCAAGAGATAGCACGCAATCATCAACTCAACACAAATGAAACTATGCATAAAACATAACGATGCATGCGAGTGATCGACAAAGAATAACTGAAAAGATAAATGATAAAAAGGGGGCCCTCAGGTCTTACCTTTTAAGTTGCTCATCGGAAGTGCGTTACGTCGTCGCCGGAAAGGTTAATGCTCCATAACTTTTCTGGTTTTCCGGTTCGGTATTTTCCTTCACTGTTTCATCCACGCTTTCCTCACTGTTTTTGATGTTTTTTTCTGCTGTTTGCGTGTCTGTTTCGGACGCTGTTTCGGGGTTATTTTTGGGGCTGGTTTGGACTATTTTTTTTGGTTGGTTCGGGGGCTGATTTGCGGGTGATCTTTGGGACTGTTTTGGGGTTATCTGGCCACTGTTTTGGACATGGTAAATGGGTAGTTTTGTAGTGATTAAAGTGTATGTGGGGGTTGCTACTGTTTTTATTTGTTTGTGTTTTTGTTTGTCGGTGGAGTTATGCGTTGTTTGCTTACGTGATGGGCTTTGTGTGTTTTACGTTGAGAGCTGTGTGTGTGTGTTGAAGTGAATGCCCAAGGGACGTGTGTGTTTGTTTTAATATGTAAGCTGTGTGCGTGTCAGTGAGGCAAGAGACGTGTCTTTGTGTTTGAATTTATAAGTGTCGTGAGGTGTGTTTGTGAGTCTCTAAAGTGTGTTTGATGTGAGTTTCCGTGAAAGTGCTTTTGGTTTATGCGTGGCTTGTGTGAGTGTGTTTGACGTGTGTTAGTTTTTCCGTGTATCTCTCGAGGTTTCTTTAGGGTTTGATGTTTTGTTTGTGTTTAGGGTTTTTTGGTTTGATAATAATTGCTGTATGAGTCGGCCGTTAGGTTGAGAGAAAAGAATAGAAAGGAGAGAGCCGTGTATCAAAAAGAGAGAAAAGTCACGTGTTTGTTGATGAGTGTGTGTTTCATGAGAAGGGTTGATTTGTTTTGTTGTTATTCGGTCAGTGGCAGCTGGCTGTGGTTTGATGCCGTGTGAGGTCCTTTGTTTAAGTCGGTGGAGGGCTGGCTTAAGGGACGTGTGGTGTTGTTGTGAATGGCAACTGGGTGGGGTTAAGGGTCGAGAGAGAAGGGGGTTTAGAGAACTAGGGTTTATTATTTTTGTTAATATGCGGAAAAAAGAAAGGTTTAGGGTTATTGTTTTTTATAGTGTCGAATATGTGAGAGAGAGGAGAGAAGCGCTAGCCGAGAGTTTGTTTTGCTGTGAGTTTGGTTTTTATGGTGAGAGAGAGAACGTGTAGGTTTTTATTTTTTTTTGTGTTGTAGTACCGTGTATCTGAGAGCCAAGGGGGAGAGGACCTAGGGTTTGGTTTATGTCATCTTTTATAATGGTGCATCTAGGGTTTCCTTCTGTGTGCATGGCTCAAAAAGGGAAACAAATCAAATAAATATGGGGTGTATTTAATTAGTTTTTTTAAGGAAAGGATATTGTGTAATTTTGGTGGGGAATATATTTAATTTGGCAGGTGATTTATTTATATTAGGAATGGGATTTATTTAATTTAGGAAGGGGATTTATTTGGAATTGTGACATGTGTTTTAAATGTGTTGAATATTTGTGGATTGGGCTTTGGGTGAAATGGGCTTTTAATGGGTTCATAGGTGTGGGACACAGAAACTGGACGACGCATGTTGTTCTAGGCTCGCGGCCTAGTCGGGAGTACGGAGTAGCCACGGGGGACTAAACCGGAGAATAATGGAGTCGCCACCCGGTGTGAACCGGGAAAATGAGATTTAAGACCGCACTCACCCCTCGCAAGGGAAGATCTCAAACCGTTGGGTTTGGAATGGTCTCTTACTTATGTAACTGTAATGAAAGGATTTGTGTAATAATTTAATCAAGCTTAAGTAACACTTATTTCCAAGAGTATCATGCTTCTAAGTTCATATACGCAAAAATAAAACTTACACCTTAATTTGCATATATCTTACATCTAAGATTGCATGTTTGAAAGTAAATCAAAGTAGCAACGAACATACAACTTCATTGGCATATTGTATTCATGGAAACACAAGCACACACTAACCACGCAAGCACACACAAAAGCGAATCAAATAATGGCAAACATGTGATTTCATAGACATATCATACTTATACGTGCGGAAGCATAAACAAATAGCCATTGCATGTCCATGCGTAAATAAAAGAGTCAACTAAGTACATAATGCAAAAGACAATTAAGGATGCAATTAGGCATTGAAGTAAGCATGCCATGACGTGGTGCAAAAGAAGATAACTATATGGACGCAAACACACATGTGAGCACTTTTCCAAGTGGTACGTGGAATTGTATCCCAAGTACAGACCGCACTACCGTCCATTCGAAATCGGCTACGGAATTTATGTCTGGGTTTCCATCCGATATACACAAGAAATAATACTCAAATGCTATCATAACATTGATATATGAATTGTAATACGTAAAGCCAAGACTAAGGTAAATGATGCAACCAATGGAATAAATGTGCTTTTCATTACGATGCGTACAAAGATAAGGATGACTATATGGGATTTCCTAATACATGCGTGAATAGAGCAATGTTGTGCTAAAAGATAAATGACATGGCAAGAAGCGCCGGAAAGATATCTAGAATTGACACAAACACATGCGTGGGTCCTTTTTGGGGGTATTGTGATGTAGTTCGGGGCTGTTTTAGAGGTGCCTGATGCGTCAAAAGGGGCTGCTGTTTTGAGTGTTTGTGGCTTTGTATTTGATCGGCAAAGGTCTATTATTTTGTGGGCAGATTTGGTGCTGGTTGTGTGCGTGAAATTGGGCTGCTTGGGGGGTTCTTTTCACGGCAATCTGAAGTGATTTGTAGGGAGTTAGGTGCGGCAATGTGTGAGGAAAAAGGCAGGGGTTTTCTCGTGCAGTGAGGGAGGCAGTTTTGCGCGGTGGTCAGGCTTAAGTGTTTGAGAGGGCTGTGGCGTTAGGATAATGGCTTTATGGCGTGAATGGTATAGGTGGCTTTACGCGTGGGCTGAGGCTAAGTGGGTGAAGGTGTGATTAGCGTGAAGAGGCTTAGGTTTTAACGTGAATGAGGGTTCTGGTTTGTGTGTGAACAAAGGAAAGTGCAAGTGCTAATAATGGGTGTACCAATGGTAATAGATCGAGCTAAGACAGGGATAGATGATGTAGTCAATGTATGAAAGACGCGGCAAATATCGTGGTAAAGGTAGCCTTTTAGGCTTTTCTTCCCCCAAATGGAGAACCTTTTTAGTCCAACACAATAAGCCCATGCGTTTTTCATTACAATGCGTACAAAGATAAAGATAACTATATGAAACTTCATATACCCGATTGAACACATCTTACATTCAACCGAATATACATCAACTGGCACGGCAAAGCATCGTGGTAAAAGATTTTAACCCCTCAGAATAGGGGACCTTTAATCCGACTTACTAAGCCTATGCGCTCGATCACATAATGCATATGAAGAATAAAGACAATAATATCAAACTTAGTATGCCCGATTGAACATATCTTACATTCAACAGAACACACATCAACCGGCGCGGCAAAGCATCATGGTAAAGGGTTTTAACCCCTCCAAATAGGGGACCTTTAATCCGACTTACTAAGCCCATGCGCTCGATCGCATCATGCATACAAAGAATAAAGACAATAATATCAAACTTAGTATGCCCGATCGAACATATCGTACATTCAACCGAACACACATCAACCGGAGTGGCAAAGCATCGTGGTAAAGGGTTTTAACCCCTCCAAATAGGGGACCTTTAATCCGACTTACTAAGCCCATGCGCTTGATCGCATCATGCATAAACAAGTAACATGCGGAATTTAAATGACGAATAATAAATAAATCAAAGCAACATAAAACAAAAGAAGGTGTCATTTACTCAAGCGGTACGTGGAGTTGTATCCCGAGTACAGATCATACTATCGTCCATTCGGAATCGGCTATGAAATTTATGTCCGGGTTTCCATCCGATATACCGCGAGAGTTGACACATCTTTCATTTTATTCCAATGCCACAACATACAATATTTCGTAATACATGCATATTTATCTACTCAAGGGCCACAACATGCATTTTAACATAATAATCATGCGAACAATACTCAATAAATAATAAAAATAAATTGAAAACGAGTGTGAAAAATACCCTCAGGTCTAACCTTTTTTGCCGATTTTCGGACTTGCGTTTCGCGGAGATCGGAAGGGTAAAAGCTCCTCAACTTCTTCGGTTCACTGGTTTAGCGTCTTAGCTCACCGTTTTGCTATTTTGCTTGCTGTTTGACCCCCGTTTTGCTGCTGTTTCCTCTGTATTTTCTGCTTACTGTTTTAGGTCTTCAAAGCTATTGTTTTTTGTGTTTTTAGAGGTTCAAGGGCTGTGTTTTTCGGTTGTTTAAGGAGGCTTAGAGTGATGTTTTTTATGTTACTGTTTTAGGGATTTTAGGGAATGTTTTAAGAGGATTCTGCTGTTGTTTTATGGGTTAATTTTCGGTAATGTTACTGCAGTTCCAGGGGCAGTTGCTTTTGGTAATTGGATGGTGTTTAGGGGATGTATGGGGCTGTGATTGTCGGCACTTGTGAGGACTGTTTTGGGGCTATATTTTTTGGTGATCTAAGGTGTTTATGGGGGTGTAATTTTCGGTAATGGAGGGCTGTTGTATGGGGCTGGTTTCGGCTTGGTGAGTGGAGGAGATGAAAAGAATTATTCTTTACTTTTTATGGTGCTATTGTCGTGAATTGTAAGAGATTAGAGAGAGTTGGGCGTGAATTGAGAGAGGGGAGAGGCTTGGTTTGGCTTTGTTTATATAGAGAAGGGCTATGGCTTCTCCTTGTCTCACAAGGAAGGGATTTGATTTAATGTTAAAGAAGGAAAGCAATGGATTTATGGAGACAAGATTGGTTTAGATTAGGGGATTTGATTTAGTGTTAAAGAAGGAAAGCAATGGATTTATGGAGACAAGATTGGTTTAGATTAGGAAGTCAATATCTTTAAACTGGTTATGAGTGATTTAATTAGGCATGATATTTCTTTAATTTAGTATATGATATTTTGGATTAGGAAGTTACAATATTTTAATTTGGTATAATTATATTTTATGTTTTCTTTAATTGGTAAATGGTTTAATTATTTTATTTAATTCAATTACATTATCTAATTAATATTTGATTTAATTTGGATGTAATTTAGGGTGATATGGGCGTGTGGGCCTAGTTGTGGTGTGGGCTTGGTTTGGCTTGGTGAGTGGGTTAGGCGTGTATGGGCTAGATTAAAAGGGTTTTGATTTTTTTTTTTCTGGGCCAAAGGTGATCTAAACAGAGGTCCAACAAGTGAGCTTGACGCTAAATAAGTGAACAAAGATCTAATGAAATACCGATTCCCTTCCGACGACCGTTTCCCGCAATATCCTTAACTAAAAAAGGTAGTGCCTCCAACTGAGACTCATCATCGGGTTTCACATGCAAAAATGCAATGCCTACAATAGGGTTCTGGGCCAAGGCTTAAATTTTAAAACAGGGATTAATCGAGCGAACTCGAGGCCAAAGAAACGAATTAAATTGATGATGTATTTATTCCTTGAATTTTCCCTTCCGACGTCCGTTTCCCGCGACTTCCGCAACTTATCGGGTAGTGCCTACATACGAGGCTCATCATCGGGCTTCATGTAAAAATGCAGTGTCTACAGATACCAATATTTCCGTAAATACATATTTTACCTTTTACCGTTGTCACCAAGTGACAAATCCACCAATCTTGAAACTTATAATTTTCTTAGGTCTACATTTGATATTCTTCTTGTTGAGCTCTTTCCTCATTTTGTGTTGAGTCTTTGGGATCATTAGCATTTCTCATTAAGAACCTTCCTAAATCTTATCCTACAAAATCATTTAAGCAAATTGTGGTACCTAAACTTTCTTGGATCCATGGGGGTTAGTCTTAGTTCCATGGGGAACCCATGCATTTACTTTAATATTTTTGTACATGCAATCAAATATTTTGTGTCATTTCCTATTATATGCACGAAATGTGACATTCACATCACTAGTAATATGTGTATAAGAAATGGAGGCCTTAAAAAAATAATTTTTTTAAAAATTTTCTTTTGATTTTAGGTCTATATCCTAATTATTCTCTATTAAATACATATATTTGGGATCTACGTAACATTTTAAAATTTTTCTCTCCCAAAGTAAGTTTTGTTACTGTTGAGTGCAAATCAACAACCTTTTATTTAATGCAATATTTTCATCTTTCAAGGTGTTGCACTCACATGTACTAGAGCTAGATGACATGTTAGATATGCTTTTTTCAAGTTTTAACTTCTCATCTTTTAAGCATGGAATTTCTTTTTCATGTATTTCATTTTTGTCAACTATTAATGCATGATCATGTAATAAAGATGAATGCTCATTTTTTATCAATTTATGCTTCTTTTAAGAAAGTCATACAATTTATGTAATTCATTAAATGTATCAAGCAATTCATTATATTCAAGGGAATCATGTATCTTTTCCTCATCATTTCCATCTAAGAGATCATTAATAGCCATAAAAGCGAGATTTCTAGTTCTCGCATCACTTTTCTCCTCGGATAAGCTAGAGTCGCTATCACTCCAAGTTGTCTTCATTGTCTTCTTCTTGAACTTTCCTTTGAATATGTTCATTAGGCAATCGGCAACCACATTACCTGACTTTTCACACTCATAGCAAATGATTTTATCATTTTATGCTTCATTGGCCAATTTATCGTCCTTCTCCTCATCCATTCGAGACTTTTCGATTATGAGGAATTTCTTGAACTTCTTCGTTAAATGTGCCCACTCATCATCACTATCATCTTCTTCATCACTTGAGCTAGCACTATCCATTTTTTCTCACAAATGACTTAAGGGTTATTTGCTTTTTGTTATTTTCTTCTTCTCCCTTTGGTCCATCTTGAGCTTCATCTTATATTTTAATAATTTTCCCACCAAATCATCCAATTTCAAATTGTTGATATTATTTGATTCCTTGATGCAGGAAGTGCAAATTATATATTCTTCTGGTAATGACCTAAGAATTTTCTTCACTTGATCATTTGAGTCAATGCTTTTCCCTAAAAAACTTAATTGATTCACAATCATTATGAATCTTGAAATCATTTGCTCACCTCTTCACTAGCTTCCATTTTTAAGTTATCCAACTAGCACATGAATCGGTTGATCTTTAAATATTTGACTTGGCTTGTCCCATCATTGACCATTTCTAAAGACTCCCTAATTCATTCGCATTTCCAAATTCCAGAAGTTTGTTGATTTGGCTCCTATAAATTGCACAAAGAAGATGATTGATAGCTTTCACTTTTATGGAGGCTGCCATGAAATCTTCATCGGTCCATTCAAATTTCCATTTAGGAAACTCCACACCATTGCTATCTGTATTCATTAGATTTCTAGTACCTCTTGTGATCACTTTGAAGGATTGCAAATCAATGGAAATGAGTCAGTTCAACATCCTCATCTTCCAATTGCTATAATCTGTTCCGATGTAGAATGGAGGTCTATTTCCATCGACTAGATTTATTGAGTAGCTTGTAGAGGCCATGATCTATTCTCGGACGCTTAGGTCTTTCTTGATAAAATATCGCTTTGATACTAATTGAAATTGCTTACAAGCACATACAATAATCAATCTCTATACCCAAGGGGGTGAATTGGGTAATAGCCTAATATTGCGGAAATAAAAATCTTTTGGATTTTACACTACTAAGTTAGTAGCTTTACCAATTAAGCTTAATAATCAATTTCTCAATCACAATATATTACCAATGGCAAGCTATGCTAAATAATATGGAAATATAAAATATAACTTGTGACAAATAAAGAGTTGAGGGATAGATAAATTGACACTGATGAATTATTATGGTTCGGCAAACGATGTCTATGTCCACTCCTTCAAGCCGCGCTTGAAGCTTTCCACTAAGTTGAATCCAAAACTTACACCGATTTTTCCTCGGCACACTCGCAACAAATAGTTTTTCATGGTTCATTCCAAAATAAGAGTTTTACTAGGATCACCCCAAACCTTTTACAACACCAAGAGTTATTCTCATTAAGGTTCACTCTTTAACCTTTACATAAAATCCACCCTATTGAGTATACCCACTCAACAAGGGATTTTCCAACCTCAAGTGTTTGAATAATAAAGTTTACAATACCACTTGGGCACTTACAAAAGATAATGCATATTAAGATTGTGATTTGCTAACCCAAGTATCCTAAGCTTTTTAAATGATATGAAGATGTATATAGTGAGCTTTGATAATGAAGAGAGTAAATGAATAAGAAAATTATTTTCTCTATTTGTTTTTGCCTTAAAGAAAATATATGAAGGTGTTAGAGTTATTCAAAAATGAAATAGGGACTCAATTTATAGAGAAAATAAAAGTAGTCCATATTGTTTGCATTGAGGCGGTACGCCGGTCTGCAAAGGTCGTTAAGCCGGTCTGCAGAATTCGATATGTCAGTCTGCCATAATAACGGCTATAAAATATTACCATGTGAAACCAGTAAGCGCAAGCATGACCGGATTAGTGACCGGTATGGATCATGTCTGTTCCAGAGAGCATGTAAAATAAGAAGGTTGACTGGTATAATTGTCGGTATGCTCTAGTCCGGTTCGAGTAACTGTGCAAAATCCACATTGAATGGAATGTGGGACCGGTATGGAGTAACCCGATTTTAGAGGCGATGCAAAACTTTTCAAAATTGAGCATTAGCACCGGTATGCCGGTATGGGGTCCGGTATGCCAGTCTCAATGCCAAAATCTCATGTTTAAAAGGTTAAAAACATTTTACACTAGCCCTAATACATCTATAAAATGTGAATGAATTATATGAGCTTAGAGTACTTAAATTATCAACTCACTTACAAAGAAAGTTCTAAGCTATAAGACCATATAAGATATTCCTCATATGCGCTAGTCTTCAAATCTATTATTCTTCACCGCCAATTTCTTCGACAATTTTTTATAATGCTCGCTAATGCGCGTCGATTTATTTCGCGTTTCATCATCAAAATCCATCATAGAGTGATATGACGCTAATAATGATTACACCTCAATTATTATTTTTCTTAAATTGTAATTCATCATTCAAAAAAACTTACTACATTACTAATAATCTAATTCCACTTTCTCAACACTCCATCATCAACATCTATCAAGTTTAGTTTCTAGGGTTTTCATAATACACTATAACACATTATTACCAATCATTTTCTATGCATCTACCTACCTATATTCATCCTATAGCATTACTAACACAAGCATTCATCATCAATTCTCAAAAATCCAAGATACATGATATTTCTGAAAGAGTTTCTTACCTTAGATCAACTCATTTCCTTCTTCATTTGCTTCATAGAGCTTGTATTCATGTCTTTGATCTTGGTTCATTTTTTATTCTTCTTATTTTTTTTAAGAATTCTTGTTAAACTTGAAAATTCTTCTCTCCATATCCTCTCCAACACTCTCGACCATGACTAAGATAAAAGGTGTTAGTTGGATTTTTTTATTTCATGATTTGTTTAAAAAATAATAAAAAGTTCTAGGGACTTGGACGAAAATCTCCATGTGGGTCGAAAATTAGGGACAAAATGCGCTTGATTCCTTATTCAATCTTGGGCTTTAAATTTTATTTTCATTTTGCTGGGGTGTATTTAGTAAAGTGGCGGGGCGTGCTTGATAAATCCATTTACTAAATGAACCTAAATTATTTTCTTTATGTACCCCACACATTTTCCAATTTCGTATGAAGCCTATAATCCCACATAAGTCCAGTCCGCCCTTCGATCTGCCTCTGACATCATTATTGTAGACACTACATTTTTACATCTACCTGATGATGAGTCTCTTATAGTAGTGCGTCTAAAGGTTCGAGGAGTTGCAAGGTTTAGTGTTAGGAAACCCTAAAATACCACTTGCCAGATGTCGTCTATGTCTGGCTTGATATATGTTAGTCATGTCTGGGCGGACATGATTCATTGTGTGGCCGGATATGCCTCAGTTTCCAGTTTTAAAGAAGGTTACGATCTCTTTCTTTTTTAAGCCCAAATCCGGTGAAACAATAGTTTTTTCTATTAAAAAATAACTTCCTTAAGTACCTTTTGCTAAAATAAGAAATTTCCCTTATCAAAAAAAATTTTCCCTGTTAAAAAAAAACCTAAACACTATAAAAAGGAGGTTCACATTCAAAGGGAATGGACTTGGAGATTTTTGACATCAAAATTTAAAGACTGAGAGACCTTTAGATTCTAATTCTTATCCTTTAGAGGAACTGATAAATATTTTTAAAGAACCAAAACAGCCTAAAAGTATTCGAGCGTTGATTTCTTCCAGATCTTCAAACATGAGCCACAACCAAAGTACTTTATCACAAGACCAAACTACTCATTTGACTTGCGAACGAATTCTGAGAGTCAGTATCGTGTGAGGTACATCCTGAGAGAACTTAATATTTGAATTTCGCATCTTTAGTTCACTGTTTTAAGTGACGCTACATATCTGGCCGAACAAGTATTATTCACATAGTAAGTCTGGTCACTTAACTAGCTGCACGGAACAGTCAATTTTTATAGCATATATGATAGAAATGCGGACATAAATTCCATAGCCAATTCCAAAGGGACGGTAGTATGGTCTACACTCGGGATATAATTCCAAGTACCATATGGAAATAGACATGTAGGACTTCAAGCGTGTGTTTTGTTTCTTTTATGCTTCAACAACTATTATTTATCATTATTTGTTATTCTTATGTTAATCTTTTTCCTTTGGTGATGCGTTGATTGATGTGTGAGGATACGACCCTACGTTCATATGCTTTGTAGATTACACAACAAGTCCAGCTGGTCATCTTATACATCCGGCCAAACATGAAGATTTACATCAGGCTGGATTTGACCCCCTCTAACCGAATTTCATTTTTCTTTGTTCATTGTAATTAATGAATGAGTAATGATTTTTATGCTGGATATAAATTATTGTGCGTGATTTCTTACATTATAAGACATGGGGATCCTGTTTTGAACCTTGGTATTATACTGACACCAGTAAGGGACCATTCTGAACCCAAAAGGATTTAAGGTCAGACCTTACGAGGTGTGTAGTGCAGCCTTAAATAATTCCCAATGTCTCATACTAGGTGGAAACTCGTTTATTCTTTTGTTAGCTACCTCATTGGAATATTTGTACTCTCTACGAGCTACGTGTCGTGGTCGCCGTCGTCACACACATAGAGAGAAATCCTATTTTGCTCCTACGGATGGCGACTCCACTGGGGATAGAGAATTAGCCTTGAAAATGCATTATAGTATCTTTAGCGAAACTGGGATGAACCATGTCTTCATTATTTTTGCATACCCTCTAAACCCTGATGCCGTCACACATTGAGAAATCGCTTTCACTCAAGGGGGTGGATCGTTGTGTGATGATACCAATCACTCATTCGTACATCTCTTTAAGGTATAAAAAAGGCACGTGCATTGGTCAACCATACCCTACCCTTGAGTGAGGAGACCTAGTTATAGACAACTATTCGCCAATAAGAGCCTAAGATTAACCCGTGATAAGCCCAAATTTGAGCCAATCGATGCTTTCCCTAGGAATAGCCTCTCTAATGTATGTGTGTGGACCCTAGCCATCTGAAGTAATTTTACCTCTTAACATAGAGTGCGAACTTATTGAGCCTTTTCAACTAGGATAAGTTTGCTTTCCTTGATGATTAGGTTGAATACTTTGAAATGTCAATAGACCAACTTGTAAAAAACATCGTTGGACCTAAATTTATTTAGTTAGAATCCAAGTGTGTCAAGGCATGAGTCTGTTACCTACTCTCAAAAGGTGTGACCTTGCTTTGGCCCGTAAAGATGTTTCTAAATATTTTGTACCCCATCCCAAAAGATCGTGATTACCAAGGATCTAATTCATCATTTTGAGATAATGGCACGATTCCTATATTAGGCCTAGTCATTGTTGTAAAAATATGGCCCTTGTCTCTTAACAATGGAATGAAACCGAAGTAGTCATGGTTCACCTTTAGCATATGAGAGAACGAGCTTGTGTGTACCCTATTGGTACATAAACTAAGCCACACATATGTTCGATATAATACTTACCATGTGTGTGGGAGAGATAAGGTTGGAAGGATGTATGATGCATGAACTAACCATGTATTTCATACATACATACATAAATGCATCACATGCATCATGCTAACCCCTTGTGATTACAACCATCATAGGGAAGCATTGTGTTAGAGAGGAAGGAAGGCTAATAAAGAAGACAATCCCAAGCAACACGGAAATAATAGGTTAAGATAGTTCTTGAGGCGACCAACTGGAGGCCAACATAAACAAGGTGGAAGAATAAGTAAAAACCCTAATCAATGCCATGGCCTATCAGAATGCACCTCAGGCAACGAGATCCGAGACTAGGGGAAAGAGGCAGGAGGAACTCGAGAGTAAGGTTGATGAGAATCCCATTGTAGATGATGAAGAAGACATGATGGAATACACAGTAGGGAGGAAGGCTAAGCCTCATGCCGAGACTGAGCTATAAGTACTAAAAGAGCATATGGAAACAGTGACTTAGAAAATGAAAGGAAAGCATTAGGACTTGCTGGATTACAGTTCTATGGCCTTTAAGGAGCAATTGCCCGCCAATTCAAGATGCCTGAAATGATGAAATTCAATGGTAGTCGAGACTTGAAATCCCACCTATGACAAAATGTCTCTCTGATGAGTTCAACTGGGCTATCCCAACAGCGGCTATAGAAGATGTTTGGGATGTCGTTGGAAGGAGCACTCGTAGTATAGTATCACAATCTCAAGAAGAAAGTAAGGATGATTTGAGGACCTTGGCAGAAGCTTTTCAGAATCATTATGTTACAGACATGAAGATTGATGCGTCGCTCCATGATTTAGAAAACACCAAGAAAAATGTTGATGAAAGTTTCAAAGAATATGTCGACCATTGGAGGGGCTAACGGTTGAAGATGTAGACCAGACCATCTAAAAAATATCACATCAAGATGATTATCAAGGGATCCAAGCCTATAATTTATAATAAGATGAGGATGAGGACTTCTATGATTACCGAATTTAGACAATTGAAAGAGACGGTGATGGATATAGAAAAGAAATAGGCCGAAAATTGGAAATTCTATGGTCAAAATAAAAAAAGCCTTTGGAGTACCTTATAGAGTGAAACCTAGTCCTGCTGAAGTCGCTGCTAATTATAATCGTAGGTTTTCCAATCAAAGGTGTTCAATAAGCTAAAACGGCAAGGCTTGTTGAAACTTCTCGACCCCAAACTGTTACCAAACCCTGTACCTCTCCATATGATCCTAGACCAATACTGTTACTTCTTCGAACAAAAAGGCCATGATACTGATAACCATAATTACCTTAGACATGAAACCCAAGACCTCATCGATAGCCATAAAATACCCGACAACGAAATGAGCAAACAAACACTAACCGAAATCCTTTACCAAACCACCACGTTGTACCACCACCAAACAACATGATCAACTCAGGCCTACCTGAATAATACGTCTTACAACCATTCCATCAACAAGCCTACATCATGGTGATATGGGACACTAGCGACAATGAGAAGAGAGAAGGCAAAAATAATGGATTTTGGAAAGACGTATCGAGTAGTGATGAGGAATAGATAAAAAGGATGACAATGAGTGGTCGATTTTATAACGACTCTGCTAGAAAAGAAAAAGGGGGAGATAATGAAGAGAAGAGAGAAAATAAAAAAGATAAAATAAAGAGAATACCTTACTCCAGTAGTTGAAGAAGACACAGGCCCAAGTCAGTATCCGGGAGTTACTATATTCATCCCAATAACATAGGAGAGCCATGGTTGAAGCCTTGGGAAAAATCATGGTACCAGCCGACACAAACTGAATTGCAGTTATAAAGTCTGTCCAAGAAGAGAAGAGACAAGCTATCACTTTTATCAAAAAAGAACATGTTGGGATTTATGTCCTAAAGCTTCATGTATTGTAAAACGAAATTGATTATTGTAATAATAGTAAATGCATGATTCATTTTATCAAAGTTGTTTGATTTATATTGCATATTGTCCAATTATCTTGTTTACCTTGATTACTCTTGTACCTTCAGACTTAGTGTTTGTTTGATACATAATAGGATTTAAGTCTGGAGTTAGTAATCTAAAAAGTCCATAGATAGCAAACAAATAGGGTACTTTGTTTGTGGTTTATCTATAGCTGGTCCATTCTATACTTGTATGACGACCTTGATTCGGATCGTTCATGTAGTGACATGGGAACGGAGGCACCTTGTATAATGAGATCATATAGGAATGGACTTAGATAAATATGAATTTCTTTTAATATCCGTTAACCGAAGAAATTTATTTTATCTAATAGATGGTCATATATGGATTCGATCTTAATCCTGAGTGTATTACGAACTCCTGCATAACATGTTATGTCTGTTGATTTACTATGGTGAGGTTGGTGTTGCATTCCCGGTCAATAACTACGTATTTTGGGGATATGGTTTGGTGTGTAGCTGGGAACGTTTTACATAGATATGGAATTCACTCCTTCTTACGAGAAGCAGAAGAATATCTTTTTTAAGAGTTGATTCGGGACTTGAACAATTTGAGCGCTCAACTTTTCTATTGCGAATAGAAAGTTTTATATTCATAATTTTATGAATTAATTATTCGTTATAGAATCAATGGTGCTTAAGAGATAAAATATTAGAGGGGTTTAACTGACTATTGACCCGGCTCTATTTACTAGATATTCGTGAAGGGCTATATCCATATGTAATGACTATATCGATGGACACCGAAGTCGTTCGGTTTTTTTTAATCCATCTACGGTAACGAGAGTAAAATTTTGAGTTTTTAGTGGAATAACGTAGAGTTAATAATTCGTAATATTTGATTAAAGAGTTTAATTAATATTTCAGAATTATTGGAGCTCGGAACCGTAGGTCCATTTGGTTCCCGTTCTAGCTCGATTAACTGTAGCAGACTTAATATAATTAGATTGTCTAATTATATGCTCACTGTATATTTATATATTATTAATGAGATTAATAATATTTATTGTCACAAATGAAAACTATGTTAAATTAGTTTAACTTAATATTTTCTAGAATTCTTTGATTATGAGATAATCAAGTCTTGATTATGAGATAATCAAGTTAGTAATAATTATGAGATAATTACTACATCATAATTGAAGGTAAATAAATCATTATTAAGATATTGATTTTTATTTACCATTTGAGACAAAGTCATATGGCTTACCATGTCATTCAAGCAATTATATCTATTATGTGGCTTGTATACACCTAATATATTTGTCATTAGCAAATGCATTTTATGCTTTAGTATGGCCTCCACATTTATGTGTTTGTCATTGAAAGAAAGCATTGAATGCTTAATGACAAAGTCATTGTCTTTAACTTATCATTTCTTATGCTTTAGTATGGCATTCACATTTTTGTGTTGGCCATTGCAAGAAAGCATTAGATGTTTAATGACAAGGTTAGTTGGTTTGTGTAAGAGAAAATAATATCTACCATTTCTCCAACTTCCTAAGGTTAACACTTTGTATTCATTCACACAAATGTTGTTAGAAAGATGTAGGCACTGCATTTTTACACATAAGTCCCTATGATGAGTCTCATTTTGGAGACAATACCTTTTAAGTCACGGAGGTCACGGGAAACGGACATCGGAAGGGGAAATTCAGAATAAACAAGGTTCACTGTTTTCGTTAGTGCTGCGTTCGTGTTTACGTTCGAACGTCAAACGGATTGCGGGCGTTCGTGCCGCGTTCGAGGAAGCGTTCGAACGGTGTCGGTAATTCTGGTTTTGCTGCTAGCCTCACATCCAGCCCAATTAGCCCCCCAAAGCCCATAAAACACATCCCAATTTAAATAAATAAATATTAAGTAAAACATTAACTAAATAAGATAATAATTAAATTAATTAAATAATTAAATAAAACATATACCAAACATAAAATAAGAAACTACCAACTTAAACTAAAATCATGCCTAATTTAAACAAATCACATACTAAATCAAAAATATAATCATACCAAGTTAAAATCAATCAACCAATATTATTCCCAAACATAAAATATTGTATGCCTAATCAACATAAACTAAATATTCAACCTCCCTAATCCAAGCCAATCAAATCCCTTGCTTTCCTTGTCCAACACCAAATCATATCCCTTTTTAAATACACAAATCCCTTTCCTTGTCAAGCCTAACCCTTTACCTATAAAAAGAACCCTTCACCAACCTTCTAAAAGCTAGCTCATTCACATAAGAAACACCCAAGCTCATAGACACAACTCCACGTACCACTTGAGTAAACGGCACCTTCTCTTGTTTTGTGTTGCTTTGGTTTATTTAATTCTTGTCATTTAAATTCTGCATGTTGTTTATTCTCGTATGATACGATCGAGTGCATGGGCTTAGTAAGTGCGATGAAAGGTTCCCTAATTGGAGGGTTAAAATCCTTCACCACGATGCTCTGCCGCACCGATTGATGTGTGTTCGGTTGAATGCGAAATACGTTCAATCGGACATACTTAGTTTGATATGATTGTCTTTATTTTCGTATGTATGATTCAACCGAGTGCATGGGCTTAGTAAGTGCAATGTGAGATCCCTTATGGGGAGGGGCTAAAGCCCTTTACCACGAGACTTTGCCGCGCCGGTTGATGTGTGTTCGGTTGGATACAAGATACGTTCAATCGGGCACACTATGTTTAGTATTGTTGCTTTTCATTCTATGTATGCATGATTCAGTCGAGCGCATGGGCTTAGTACGTTGGTCTAAAGGTCCTCTCTTTGAGAGATCAAGAACCCCAAAAGGCCACCTTTACGGCAGTACTTCGCCGCGCCCCTTTATTTTGTCGTTTATGTATTGCGTCCCATTTCATGCATCAGATCTGTTCCCGTTCGAACGCGTTTACGAACGTAACTCGAACGCGCATGTATTTTGCCTTGTCATGCATCAGGTCTTATTTCTATTCGAACGCGTTCACGAACGCTATACGAACGTGAGCATTCTGTTTCATTTCTGTTCGAATGCGTTATAAAACGCCATACGAACGCGAACCTTTTGTTTACCGTTCGAACGCGTTTACGAACGCTACACGAACGCACACGCACCTTCTTAGTTTCATAATGTATCAGGTCTGGTTCCGTTCGAACGCGTTCTCGGACGCTACACGAACGCGAACCTTCTGTTTACCGTTCGAATGCGTTTACGAACGCTACACGAACGCGCACACACTGAACTGAGTCTGTCTTATCATATTCATGCATAATTGCCTCTTGGTTGATCTTTCTTGTGTTATATAGCCAACTGTATCATTTGTATTCCTGCATTTATCCATTCTATGTGTTCTTGGGATTGTATCCAAGCATGATTAGGCTGTTAGCAGGTTATTTGGTTAATAGGTTCATGAGATAGTACTCAAGCATGATTAGGTTGTTCTTAGTTTTCCATATCATAGGATTGAAATATGTTCATGAGATTGCCATATGATGTTGCATGTTGTGATGAACTTGTTGATGTATGTACATGAATCTAGAAGCATGATATTTTTGGAAATAAATGTTACTTAAGCTTAATTAAATTATTACATAAATCCTTTCATTACAAGTGACATGAGTAAGGGACCATTCCGAACCCAACGGTTTGAGGTCTTCCCTTGCGAGGGGTGAGTGCAGCCTTAAATCTTTGTCCCGGTTCACACCGGGTGGCGACTCCATGTTATTTCGTACTTCCCAACTAGTGCCGCGAGCCTAGGAACGGCGTAGCCCAGGTCCTGTTGTCCACAGTCTGGCGACTCCACTGGGGATAGAGAATCGGCCCCGAAATATTATCTTGTAATGTTTGGATTTATGTTCTAATTGACCGTGTCTATAGTGGATGAAATGGGGGTTTAATCAAAGGCATTTTGAGGCTAGGTAATGGTTTGGTGTCTTCCTTCACTCACTACCTTTCTAGAAGGAAAAGCTGTGAAGGCACCTAGATAGCCATCTACTCGTAGCCTATTGTGATGGACTAATTTGGAGGACTCGTTGTTTATTCCTGACACCAAGCGATAAGAGCCTAAGAGGCTTGGGTATTTAAGTGAGCCTCGCTCCACCTTCCCTCTGGGGGATCTACAACGGGAAATCCATTTGACAGTCTGTCACACACCATAGCTCATTGTCACGTACCTTAGTGTATAAAAAAGGGTGCGCCCGCTTGGTTGCTCGAACCCTTGAGTGGGGAGACCTAGTTGTGGGCCATCCTTCGCCAGTGAGAGCCTTTGTCTATACTCTTACTAACCCACCCATAGACCGGGTTGGCTAAAGTAACAATTATTTCCTTGGATATGTGCTTGTGGACCATCCTCATTTGGATGCAGTTGGACTATTGTCAGAAATGCGGGCTTGCTGGGCCATTTAAACTGGGGCAAGTTCGTACCTTATGACTATTAGGCCCAAAGCTTCTGAAATGTTGATGGGCCATACTGTAGAAATTATTACGTTTGCATTATCTTCATTATATGTTTGTGTTTAGGAACATTATCATTTGGATACGGTTGGACTTCTTGCCATGAGATGTGAACTTGTTGGGCCATTTAAACTGGACGAGTTCACTCCTATGACAGTTAGCCCAAAAGCTTCTGAAATGATGATGGGCCGATTTGTGTGAGAATTTTAATGAGTTGATATATTCCTTGTATCATATGCATCTCATGCACCCCATGCATACATACATCATGTTAACCCTTGTGTTCTGAAAGCCATCATAGATACATGTTGGTTAGGGAAGAGGACAGACTTGTCAAAAGACCAAGCAGCCACCGAGAGTACTGGCAGAATACCTAGCCCAACGGGATAGGAAACCCAATCATGCATGCATGCATACACGTAACATATTTGCATCCTTTTTGTGTTTGTTCTGTTTTGTAATAAAAGGTTTCAAAAGAAAAAAAGAAAGCGTCAAAAGACAAACCAATCAGGAACATCGACAATACTGTATCAGTCTGGGGGCGAGGCCCGTATCAGTATCAGCCTTAGGGCGAGGCTCATATCAGTAGTATCAGTCTGGGGGCGAGGCCCATATCAGCAGTATCAGTCTTGGGGCGAGGCCCATATCAGTATCAGTCTTGGGGCGAGGCCCATATCAGTATCAGTCTGGGGGCGAGGCCCATATCAGCTGTATCAGTCTGGGGGCGAGGCCCATATCAATATCAGTTTAGGGTGAAGCCCACATCATTCTGCGGCCGAGGCCCACATCAGCAGAATTTTGGAATGGATCCAGGGAATGAATCCCAGGGCCGAGGCCCACATCAGCAGAATTTTGGAATGAATCCAGGGAATGAATCCCAGGGCCGAGGCCCACATCAGCAGAATTTTGGAATGAATCCCAGGGCCGAGGCCCGTATCAGCAGAATTTTGGAATGAATCTGAGGGTCGAGACCCACATCAGCATCAATCTGGGGGCGAGGCCCATGTCAGTAGCAGTTGGGGCCGAGGCCCACTTCAACAATCAGTTTTGGGGATGAGTCCCGAGGGTCGAGGCCCACATCAGCATCAATCTGGGGGCGAGGCCCATGTCAGTAGCAGTTGGGGCCGAGGCCCACTTCAACATCATTTTTGGGATGAGTCCCAGGGTCGAGGCCCACATCAAACACAGTTTGGGAATGAGTCCCAGGGTCGAGGCCCACATTACATCAGATCAGTTCTGCCGAGAATGGCACTCCGAGAATGGAGATATAGTCCGGGAATGGACAGCTCGGGAATGAGCACGCCGAGGATGGCACTCCGAGAATGGAGATATGGTCCGGGAATGGACAGTTCAAGAATGAACAAGCCGGGAATGGCACTCCAAGAATGGAAGCACGGTTCGGGAATGAACCACCTCACGATAACAGTTCAGGAATGAACAACTTACAGTAACAGTTCGGGGACAAAGCCCACAGTTAACACAGTCAGGGAACAAAGCCCAAGGGAATAAAGCCTCATGTCAGTATAGTTTGAGAACAAAGCTCAAGGGGAAGAAAGCCTCATGACAGTATAGTTTGAGAACAAAGCTCAAGGGGAAGAAAGCCTCATGTCAGTATAATTTGAGAACAAAGCTCAAGGGGAAGAAAGCCTCATGCCAGTTCAGTTCGGGAATAAAGCCCACACTCAGTGCAGTTCAGGAAGAAAGCCTACATTCAGTTCAGTTCATGAAGAAGGCCTGCATTCAATACAGTTCAAGAACAAAGCCACACAGTCAGCTCAGATCAGAGAACAAAGCTCGGGAGGAATAAAGCCTCATGTCAGTATAGTTTGAGAACAAAGCTCAAGGGGAAGAAAGCCTCATGTCAACACAGTTCGGGAACAAAGCTCGGGAGGAATAAAGCCTTATCTCAACAATTCGGAAATAAAGCTCAAGGGAATAAAAGCCTCATCTACACAGTTCGGGAATAAAGCCCACACTCAGTGCAGTTCGGGAATAAAGCCCACATTCAATACAATTCAGGAAGAAAGCCTACGTCCAGTAAACTCGGGAATAAAGCCCACATTCAGTACAATTCAAGAAGAAAGCCTGCATTCAGCTCAGTACGGAAATAAAGCCTCATCTCAACACAGTTCGGGAACAAAGCTCGGAGGAATAAAGCCTCACCTCAGCAGTTCGGGAATAAAGCTCGGGAGGAATAAAGCCTCATCTTAACACAGTTCGAAAATGAACAAGCCGGGAATGGCACTCCAAGAATGGAAGCACGGTTCGGGAATGGACCACATCACAACACGGTTCGGGAATGAACCAGGGGTCGCAGCACCTCACCACCCAAATCAACTCAACACATGGTAAGTCAAGTGGCAGCTGGCGAGCCAGGTAAGTAGAAATGCATTGCATAACTTTGATAGGATTGTCACTGTTGCACATTACACAAGTCCCATCAAAGTGGGGGCGACTGTAGGCACTGCATTTTTACACATAAGTCCCTATGATGAGTCTCATTTTGGAGACACTACCTTTTAAGTCACGGAGGTCACGGGAAACGGACATCGGAAGGGGAAATTCAGAATAAACAAGGTTCACTGTTTTCGTTAGTGCTGCGTTCGTGTTTACGTTCGAACGTCAAACGGATTGCGGGCATTCGTGCCGCGTTCGAGGAAGCGTTCGAACGGTGTCGGTAATTCTGGTTTTGCTGCTAGCCTCACATCCAGCCCAATTAGCCCCCCAAAGCCCATAAAACACATCCCAATTTAAATAAATAAATATTAAGTAAAACATTAACTAAATAAGATAATAATTAAATTAATTAAATAATTAAATAAAACATATACCAAACATAAAATAAGCAATTACCAACTTAAACTAAAATCATGCCTAATTTAAACAAATCACATACTAAATCAAAAATATAATCATACCAAGTTAAAATCAATCAACCAATATTATTCCCAAACATAAAATATTGTATGCCTAATCAACATAAACTAAATATTCAACCTCCCTAATCCAAGCCAATCAAATCCCTTGCTTTCCTTGTCCAACACCAAATCATATCCCTTTTTAAATACACAAATCCCTTTCCTTGTCAAGCCTAACCCTTTGCCTATAAAAAGAACCATTCACCAAACTTCTAAAAGCTAGCTCATTCACATAAGAAACACCCAAGCTCATAGACACAACTCCACGTACCACTTGAGTAAACGGCACCTTCTCTTGTTTTGTGTTGCTTTGGTTTATTTAATTCTTGTCATTTAAATTCTGCATGTTGTTTATTCCCGTATGATACGATCGAGTGCATGGGCTTAGTAAGTGCGATGAAAGGTTCCCTAATTGGAGGGTTAAAATCCTTCACCACGATGCTCTGCCGCACCGATTGATGTGTGTTCGGTTGAATGCGAAATACGTTCAATCGGACATACTTAGTTTGATATGATTGTCTTTATTTTCGTATGTATGATTCAACCGAGTGCATGGGCTTAGTAAGTGCAATGTGAGATCCCCTATGGGGAGGGGCTAAAGCCCTTTACCACGAGACTTTGCCGCGCCGGTTGATGTGTGTTCGGTTGGATACAAGATACGTTCAATCGGGCACACTATGTTTAGTATTGTTGCTTTTCATTCTATGTATGCATGATTCAGTCGAGCGCATGGGCTTAGTACGTTGGTCTAAAGGTCCTCTCTTTGAGAGATCAAGAGCCCCAAAAGGCCACCTTTACGGCAGTACTTCGCCGCGCCCCTTTATTTTGTCGTTTATGTATTGCGTCCCATTTCATGCATCAGATCTGTTCCCGTTCGAACGCGTTTACGAACGCAACTCGAACGCGCATGTATTTTGCCTTGTCATGCATCAGGTCTTATTTCTGTTCGAACGCGTTCACGAACACCATAAGAACGTGAGCATTCTGTTTCATTTCCGTTCGAACGCGTTATAAAACGCCATACGAACGCGAACCTTTTGTTTACCGTTCGAACGCATTTACGAACGCTACACGAACGCACACGCACCTTCTTAGTTTCATAATGTATCAGGTCTGGTTCCGTTCGAACGCGTTCTCGGACGCTACACGAACGCGAACCTTCTGTTTACCGTTCGAACGCGTTTACGAACGCTACACGAACTCGCACACACTGAACTGAGTCTGTCTTATCATATTCATGCATAATTGCCTCTTGGTTGATCTTTCTTGTGTTATATAGCCAACTGTATCATTTGTATTCCTGCATTTATCCATTCTATGTGTTCTTGGGATTGTATCCAAGCATGATTAGGCTGTTAGCAGGTTATTTGGTTAATAGGTTCATGAGATAGTACTCAAGCATGATTAGGTTGTTCTTAGTTTTCCATATCATAGGATTGAAATATGTTCATGAGATTTCCATGTGATGTTGGATGTTGTGATGAACTTGTTGATGTATGTACATGAATCTAGAAGCATGATATTTTTGGAAATAAATGTTACTTAAGCTTAATTAAATTATTACATAAATCCTTTCATTACAATTGACATGAGTAAGGGACCATTCCGAACCCAACGGTTTGAGGTCTTCCCTTGCGAGGGGTGAGTGCGGCCTTAAATCTTTATCCCGGTTCACACCGGGTGGTGACTCCATGTTATTTCGTACTTCCCTACTAGTGCCGCGAGCCTAGGAACGGCGTCGCCCAGGTCCTGTTGTCCACAAAAGAATTAGAGAGAAAATAGAGAGAGTTCAAGCATTCACAGATGTTGTGAGAGTGTTTGAAATTCCATAGAGCCAATCACCATTGTGACATTCTAAATCTCTAAATAGTTTAGAGGTTTGATCTTTGTGAGTGAAGCCCACACTTCGGTTTGTTGGTTTCGAGTCATAGCTCGGAAGATCAAGTGGTTGATCCAAGTGTTGGATATAAAATGATTGATTTCGGCTACTACAACAAAGGGAGAAGGAAAATAAAATTTTAAAGATCCATACCGGACCGGTGCCACCACAAGCAACTTTCGTCGTGCTAAGGAAAATCATTTCCTACCATTGGCATCGAGAGCTTAAAGTTGAAAAGTTTTCTTAACCCTTCTCAATTTTATTTTTAATAATTTATATGAGATATAAATTATTAGAATGCATGTTGTGATGAGTAGGCACAATTTGATTCATGAGATGAATGGTTTTAATGTTCATGTGATGAATTTTTACTTATGATTAATGTGATTAATGTGTTGCGTTGATCATTAATTTTTCCGGCTCTTCTTTATAACATTGGAAATGTAAGACCAAAATGTCATATTTTTTCAAGTGTTGTAAGTTTAGACCATAAGGTCATCTCTTTCAAGTGTTGTAAGTTCATTTCATTTGTAATAAGTTCATTATGTAACCCTATTTGTAACTTGGAGGAGCCGATGCCGCGAAAGACTTTTGACGAAGAAATTCCGCAAAGAATTCAACAACACTCCATGGAACATGATTTGAAGACCAAAGGATCCATGGATTTATTGTACTAATTAGATTAGTATAGAAAAATAAGAGTCCGGTCAACGCAATTTGATTTATGTTTGTTTTCAATTTTTTCCAGCCTTGGAAACAAAGGCGCGTCGCGACACAACTCCTTTACGTGTCGTGACGTGCCTAGCATATGGATGCAGAGGTTTCTACCTCGTCTGCATCGCGACGCATGTAACATTGCGTCGCGACGTGGCCTGGAGCTGGAGTAATTCCAGTTTCTGGAATTATGGCATCGCGACGCCCACCTGTGTGCATCGCGACGCCCATACCTGGTATATATGAATGTTTTAAATTATTTATTAACATGTCATATAGCCTAGGGTGCCTACTCTTGCATTTTCACATGCCATAACATGTAGATATGCATGATATTCTATTCATAAAATATGATTTCATGTAATTTAAATATTAAATAAGAATATGAGATCCATACAAACGGATTAATAAGATTAATTGGTTTAAAGGTTAAGAAATTGCGAATTCAAGTTTTAGAAACAAATGGACCTTGTGAGTACATTATTTTCCTTGGTATATCAGATGGAATTCGGACGTAAATTCCATAGCCGGTTCCGAATAGACGGTAATATGGTCTGCACTCGTGATGAGTGGTAAATATATCATTATTTCCCACTCATTTGACCTAATATTCTGTATAGTTTCTTGATTTTTATGAATATTTTGATGTATTTTGTGTTATTTTGAAGATAAATAAAGTTTCAGGACTCTCTGGAAGCAATTTGGGGTGAAAACAGTGAAAAACGGACAAAATGGCAAAATTGTAATTTCGTGCATCATGAAGCGCAAGCCTTCTGCGTCGTGACCGCTAACGTGCGCTGCCTACAAAAATGCGCTGGGCCACGTGTCACAATCTGAGAAGTCTGCTAACATACGCCAAATCTGCTAATGTGCGCCTGCCACGTGTCAACATCAAAGCCAATCATGCTAACGTGTGCCTGCCATGTGTCAACATCAAAGCCAATCATGCTAACGTGCGTCGTGCCATGTGCCATCATCACATGCTGCCGATAATCACCATCGCCACGTGTCATCTATGTGTTGGCCACGTGGCGTCCACATCAGTCACATGCCGAGTCAGCGTTCCATGTGTCAGCCACGTCATCATCAGCCAATCAACTCGTGACACGTGTCATAATCACAAGGTCCCGACAATCAACATCGCCATGTGTCACCACGTCATCGCCACATCAGTACAATTATTGAGTTAATCATCCAAAATGCCACATCAATAGATAAGGGAATCAAAGCAGCCAATCAGCATGTGCCACGTCATCGCATCGCGACGCAATAGCAATCCATGCGTCGCGACGCGAGAGGCCTACTGACGCCTATTAGAAATTTCATTTTCTGATGTACCTTACTCTCTGAATTCTTTGATAATAATAAAGAGTTTGTATCTAGTTTGTTTAAATTTCAGTTCTGTAATTAATTTTAGTTACTTTTTGTAATAATAATTTACTTTCTTTACTTTTTCAGTTTTTACTATTCAGCAATGAGGAGGTAACTTCCCTCTATTACAAGTGGCATAAGTAAGGGACCATTCTGAACCCAACGGTTTGAGGTCTTCCCTTGCGAGGGGTGAGTACAGCCTTAAATCATTTTCCCGGTTCACACCAGGTGGCGACTCCATGTTATTTCTCTGGTTTAGTTCCCTGCGGACTACTCCGTACTCCCGACTGGGCCGTGAGCCTGGAACAGCGTCGCCGATTTCTGTTGTCTACAATATTTTCTCTATATATGATTTTCTTTATTGTGGCTTCTTGGTTCTTTGGAATTTTCCACTATACCACTATTATCGCAATAAAGTGTGAGTGGTTTATCCATATCTGGAATAACTTCTAGATCTCCCAAGAATTTCTGGAGCCAGACTGCTTCCTTAGCTGCTTCGCAAACTGCTACATATTCAGCCTCCATGGTGGAGTCAGCAATAGAATATTTTTTTATGCTCCTCCACGTAATGGACCCACCACCTAGGGTAAACACTGATTCAGATGTTGATTTACTAGAATCAACATCCTTATGAAATCAAAGTATGTATTTCCCCTGAAGATCATATCCTTGCCCGAATATACAAGCATATAATTACTCATGATTTTCATTGGGTGGCTGTGATTAGATCATTACGTGGCTACCAACTGAAATTCCCTACAAGCAATGGTAACAACCAATTTCTATATTCCCAAGTGGGGGTGAATTGGGTTATGGCTTAAATATGCGGAAATAAAAATCTTTTCCGATTTTAAGTAATTTTACCGATTAAGCTTAAGGTATACTTTATCTATTGGAATAAATTACCTATATGTAAGTTTCTAATCAATTAGCATGTAATAAATAAAACTTTTGATATGGAAAGAGTTTAAGGGATAGAGAAAATGACAACGCGATTTATAGTGGTTCGGCCAACGATGCCTACATCCACTCCCTCCAGCGGCGCTTGAAGCTTTTCACTATCAATCGAGTTTTTTTCCGTGGCTCACCCGCAACCAAGAGTTTTACACAAGGTTCACTGCAAACCATTATACTTTGAGTTTTCTACGTAGGCTCACTCACAAACCTTTACAATCACCCAAATGATGGGATTTCACAAACCACAAGTGTTTTGAATAAGAAATTTGTAAACACACTTGGCACTCACAAAGATAAAGAAGATTATGTGAATTGCTTACCCAGGTGATCTAAGCTCACTACAAATGTATATGAAGGTGTAGTGTGTGTGAGTTTAATGTGTGAGTGTATATAAATATGAAGATTTATGAAACACTCTTGTTTTTGCTCTATTGTAATGTGTATGACGGTTGTGTAACATTGCAAAAATGAATTGGGGCGAAATTTATAATAAAATGCAAAACAGCCTTAACTTCCCTGTCTGAGACCGGTATGCCGGTCTGGCATAGTAATAACTATATTATCGTTTGAATATATCAGTTAGGCCAGTATGGTCACTGGTATGGGAACGATTTTGGTCATTGCCGGTTCCAATAAGCATGTTTTACTAATACGCTCACTGGCATAGACACCGGTATATGGACCGGTATGATCAGTGCCGGTTTGGCTCACCGGTATGGTAGCCGGTTTGATACATGTATGTTCCAGTGTGTATGAAATCCCCAGTATGACCGATATGGTCACCGATATGAAATGTGCTGGTTCCAGAGAACTTGCAAAACAGAGAATTTCACATGTATTGGGACCGGTATGCCGGTTTCTGCACCAAAAATGCATATATCATGTTTTAAGGCATTTTGTACATAAGCCTAATGCATCTAAATCAATGTGCATGTTTCCTATGAGCTTAGGTACTTGAATAATCAATTTACAGTACATTTACAATCCTAAGTTAAGACTAAACAAGATTGTCTTCGTTTTACCGCTGGCCTTCACATTCTCGCTCTTCACCACCAACGTGCTTTGACATATTTTTGTAATATCTCACTTATGTGCGTCGAAGACTTCAAGTGTTGACGTCATCAAAATCCATTACACGATTGTGTCGCTAAAAATCTCTTTTTTTTTTATGATCGCAACTCCCATTAAAACTTGTGAGCTTTGAGAGTCCAAGTAGTTGACGATTTTGCCCCTCAATGTGTGTCTTCAATAAAATGCTACGAAACTTAGAAAAACACATTAAAACACATATGCTACCCCTTAATACAAGGGTGAGGGTTATACAAGTTTTAACCTCATTTCTAATGATTTCTCCCCTTTTGACATTATCAAAAAGTGGAAAAGCAAAAAAAAATTAGGTTCTAATGAGATACCAATTAAATATGTGTATTATAAAATGAAGATACAAAAATTTATAAATATGCACATTTAGCATTTCCCTCATATGCCATAAAATGTAGAAATCATGCATAGAGCGATTTAAATTTTATACCAATGAATTCCAATTGAACAATACATTTTTAATGATTTCTCTCTATTTTTATGATACCTATTAATCAAAAATCAACTATCCATGTATTTCATGAGATCAATTATATCAATATACATGCATTTCATTTTTAACTAAATATTTTCAATGGCAAAGGCATGTTCAATGAAAATCAATCAAGTAATCACATATATATCATTTAACTCAATAAAATCAATGTGATATTAGTTGACGCTAAATGGGGTTAAATATATGAATAAGGTATATAATGATTTCAAATGAAAATCGATACCAATAGAAGGTTGATTACTTGTCTAATCACTAGTATGCTTCAAAGTTTTATACCAATTAAAATATGCATACCACTACAAGTTGGAGGAAACGGTACCAATGTTTCCGTAAGTGTGGAGTTTACCTTTTACCGCTTGTCATTCCTCATTTCTTTGAGCCTTTGGGATCAATTTGCATCTCTCTTTAAGATCCTTCCCAAAGCTCCCCCTACAAAATTATCAAGTGTACTTTGGTACCCAACATTTCTTGTGTCCATGGGGTTAATTTTGATTCCTTGCGGAATCCATGTATTTTTCATCACATTTTTGTTTATGCATTCAAAAAAAATTTGTCCTTTTTTATTACATGCATGACATGTGATATTTTCATTGATAGCAATATTAGCATGAGAATCGGATGCCTTAAAAAAATAATTCTTCAAAACTTTTCTCTTGATGTAAGGCTTATATCTTAATCCTTCTCTATTATAAGCACATTTTTGGGATCCAAATAGCATATCAAAATTTTTCTTCCCTAATGTGAATTTTGCTACAATATGTTTTTCAAATCTATTACCTTTTTGTTTAAAGCAACATTTTCATTCAAAATAGATTGGAAATTACATGTTTTTGAGCTAGATGGCATGTTAGATATTTTATTTTCAAGTTCTAGTTTTTTGTCTTTTAAACATTCATTTTTATCATTTAAACATGTTATTTCTTTTTCATGTTTGGCCTTTAAGCAAATAATATCATTATCTAAAACATGAATTTTATCCATACAAAATGCATGTTCATTTTTAAGTGATGAATGCTCATTTTTAATTAATTTATATTTCTTTTTAATCATTTTACACAACTCATTTAATCTATTGAAAGCATCAAGTAAATCATTATATTCTTGAGAGTTGCGTAACTTTTCTTCTTCGTTTTCAAAGAAGAAATCATCATCCTCGATAGCTATGAATGCTAGATTTGTTCTTTCTTCGATCACTTCCTCCTTAGATGAGCTTGAGTCGCTATCGCTCCAAGTTGAAGTAGCTTTCAATGTCTTTTTATTGGATTTTCCTTTGAATCTTCTCAATGGGCAATCGGTGGCTATATGACCTGGTTTATCACACTCATAGAAAACTATTTTATTAAGCTTACGTGGCCATTTTTCTTATTTCTTCTCATCCATTCTTGATTTTCCTTTAAGCTTTAAGGATTTGATGAGCTTCTTGAATTTGTTGGTTATTTGTGCCAACTCATCATCATTATCTCCTTCACTTGAGCTAGCATCATCTTTTTCCTTGCTTTCAAGGCTAGATTCATCCTTGTTCTTTTCTCATCTTCCTCATTTTGATCCATTTTGATCTCCAATTCATACTCAATCAATTTTTTGACCAAATCATCTAACTTTAAGGTGTCCATGTCGTTTGCTTCTTTGATGGAGGAGGTATAGCTTCTATATTCTTTCGAGAGTGACCTAAGAATTTTCTTTACTTGATCGGTTGGCCCAATGATTTTCCTTAAAACACCTAGATGGTTTATAATGATTGTAAACCTCGAAATCATGTGATCAATCTCTTCCCCGGATTCCATTTTGAAACTATCTAATTCGCACATGAACCGGTTGATCTTTGATTCCTTCACTTGGCTTGTGCCCTCATTGATCATTTCTAGTGACTTCCATAGGTCATGTGCATTTCCAAATTCTGGAAGCTTGTTAATTTGACTACGATCAATGGCACATAGGAGATGGTTGGGTGCTTTAGCATTTATGGAGCCTTATGCAAGTTCCTCATCGGTCCACTCAATAAGAGGCTTAGGAATCTCCACACCATTATTATCCCTCTCTATCGGCATTTTTACACCCCGTGTAATCACCATGTAGAATTGTGTACCTACGGTTAAAATGTAGTTAAGAAACCTCATCTTCTAATAATTGTAATCGGTTCCGTTGAAGAATGGAGGTCTTGTAATAGAAAATCCCTCGGTAAGATTTGATGATTTACTTGTAGAAGCCATGATCGCTTTCTCGGACAGTTAAGTCTTTGTTGAGAAAACCTCGCTCTGATACCAATCGAAATTCCCTACAAGTAATGGCAACAACCAATCTCTATATTCCAAAAAGGGGGTGAATTGGGTTTTGGCCTAAATATGCGGAAATAAAAATCTTTGCCGATTTTAAGTAATTTTACCGATTAAGCTTAAGGTATATTTTCTCTATTGGAATAAATTACCTATATGCAAGTTTCTAATCAATTAGCATGTAATAAATAAAACTTACGATATGGAAAGAGTTTAAGGGATAGAGAAAATGACACCGCGGTTTATATTGGTTCGGCCAATGATGCCTACGTCCACTCCCTCAAGCCGTGCTTGAAGCTTTTCACTATCAATCACGTTTTTGCCATGGCTCACCAACAACCAAAAATTTTACACAAAATTCACTCCAAACCATTAAACTTTGAGTTTTCTAGGTAGACTCACTCACAAACCTTTACAATTACCCAAACGATGGGATTTCACAAACCACAAGTGTTTTGAATAAGAAATTTATAAACACACTTGGGCACTCACAAAGATAAAGAAGATTGTGTGAGGTTCTTACCTAAGTGATCTAAGCTCACTACAAATGTATATGAAGGTGTAGTGTGTGTGAGCTTTATGTGTGAGTGTATATGAATATGAAGGTTTATGAAACTCTTGTTTTTTCTCTATTATAATGTGTATGAAGGTTGTGTAACATTGCAAAAATTAATTGGGGTTCAATTTATAATAAAATGCAAAGCAACCCCAACTTCCCTATATGAGACTGGTATGCCGGTCTCAAGACACCGGTATGCCGGTCTGGCTTAGTAATGGCTATATTACCATTTGAATATATCTATTAGACTGGTATGGTCACCGATATGGGATCGGTAGGGTCCTTGCCGGTTCCGATAAGCAAGTTTTTCTAATAGGCTCACCGGTATGGACATCGGTATATGAACCGATATGATTCGTGCTGGTTTGGCTCACTGATATGGTAGCCGATTTTATGCATGTCAGTTTCAGTGTGTATGCAATCCCTATTATGACCGGTATGGACATCGGTATATGGACCGATATGATTCGTGCTTGTTTGGCTCACCGGTATGGTAGCCGATTTGATGCATATATGTAACATCCCGCCTTAGCAGCAATGTTACCGGCAGGAGACAGGCTAAGCCCATCTCCATAAGCCTCTGATTCTAGAAAAATTTCGGTAGGATGTATTCGTAACATCATGTAACCTGGCCTATAGCCAGCATCTATTTACAACATGAAAATAAAATCTCGGCCTCAGGCCGGTATCTCAACATTAATGCAATCTAAGGGCCCAACTAATAAACGATGCAGACATAATACAACCAGGGCTCCGTGCCCGAAAATACGTATATACAAAAACTTTTCTAAAATAAACTCGTGCTCTGCACGTTACAACTTATACAAACTAAAACATAAACTACTAGACTCTTTAATTCCCCCAAGACCTGGTGACTGGCTGACTGCAACGCTGTTATTCGTCTCCTCAAGCTCTAATGTCTGTGTTCGACCGATCGGGTCACCAACCTGCAAAACTTAAACACTGTAGTATAGTGAGTCATAAGACTCAGTAAGTAACTATGCTCCTACCTTGAGCAACATACACATGCAAGTTTTGAGTTCCAGTTTACATCTTACTCCTGGGATTTCTAAGTGATTCACATATTCTCTAAACCTAGCTTACTCATTTGCAATCACTGTAATCATATGTATATCAATCATGAACTTTTCACAATATCCAAATCTTGCAATCATATATCATTCTTATATAATCTATACCATCATATGTACGACATATATCATCTTCTCATTAATCATATATTGGTTATTAAAACCCTATACACAAGCTCTTATATATTTTAATTTTTGTTTTTAATTCGCAACAGAACCATTTTAATTCACAACACATTTAAGATCTCATATGCATAACAGTCATAGTACATTATACTACATTGCTCACACACAAGCATAACACATTTTCATTTTCTTAACTTCTTATCTTTCTTTTTACTCTACTATCTTAAGCTCAGGTAACTTATCTATGTTATCTTCTTACCATTCTATTTAACATATCATCAATTCATCATTCATTAAATGTTTACTATGCTTATAATACACGCGACTAAGTATTAGGTCTGAGCTAACTATCTAGGTCTTGTCCATTTACAAACATATTACTTGTTACTAATCCTTTTTGTCTGCTCACACATATCTCAGGTTCTGTTTACTGGTTATATTTTCATACATCCATAATATACGTGTCAAGTCTCAATATCATTAACAGCCTCATCAAAAACCCTTTACGCTTTTGCTGCGCTACTCAGCTATCTTTCAACTTTCCTATTCATTCTTTGTCATTTTGGTTTGGACACTTATTATAGTTATCTTTCTCTTATTTCATTGAAATATCATCAAATCGGTAATATAAAACGTTATTTCTATTCTCATACTATTAGCAACCACGTACTCATATATATATAGAATCATGTTATCATATCATGTTATCATCCATCAATGTTTTCTAAAATACTCATTATATGTAGACATACGATACATATAAACATCAATATTTTCTAAAATACTCATTGTATGTAGACATACGATACATATAAGCGTCAATATTTTCTAAAATACTCATTGTATGTAGACATACGATACATATAAGCGTCAGTTATATACTTACATGAATGTGATCATGCTATCATGCATTAACATCAACTATGTGCATCTCAGATGAATTACTAGAATACATGATTTATATGCATGATTTGTAATACTCTACTTTAACATGTCATGCTTTTAGAAAATACTTTTTCTGAGAAACTGCTTTCTGAAAATTCTTTCTGAAACTCAGTTTGAAAATCTCTTAATAAAACTTATCTTTCTAAAATCATGCTTTGAATCTCTGGTTTCTGGAAACTATTTCTAAAATCTTGTTTCTGAAAACTGTTTACTGGGAATCTGAAAACTGAAACCTCTTTCTGAAAATCTTTCTTTCTCTTGTACTTCTTTCTAAAACCGTCTTTTTAAGTTCTTTTCTGAAACTCTTTCTGAAAACTGAAAACTGAAATCTGAAATCATTTTTCTGAAATCCAAATCTCCGCCCGTAGGCGCATCTCCGCCCAGGAATGTACCATCTGAGCGCTGAGGATCTAGGAGCGTCCCCCCAATCCTCCACATGTGCACATGTGTCTAAATCTGTCAATTCCAATTAGTGTACAGCTGGGATGGGTCAAATCCCAAATCCCGAATCCATATGATATCCGTCAATTCCAACTGAATCTCAAGTTACATACTGGGGTGAGTTTTTCCCTCATGCCCCGAAAATCCATAAAATTATATACTGTCTCAAAACTGTAAACACATTTTTCTGAAAATATTTTCTTTCAAGATATTTGAAACTTTTCTTTAAAACTCTTTGAATTTCAACATCATTCTCAACTTTAGTTCTGGAAAGATATTACAACATGCATGAACAATGCATTATTCTTTCATTCATTCTTATCATGCTAATGCTTGCTCTTCTTTGTGCACCATATGCTTATATCCTCGTTATACAATATATTTACCCTCATACATAAAACCACAATTCATAACGTATAAACATAAGCTCATAGTACATACCTGTGTTCTATGTATAACATGTACTCCCAAACAGTTCGTGTATCAAACATATATCATAACTCATATTCATGCATATTCCATATTAACCATAATTCATATCACCAAAATTACATCACCATATATGTGTATATATATATATAAATATACCCAACATATACATTCATACTTTCAAGAGTTAACCTCTTAAACTTTTTTTTTCGCACTTTACCTAGTTTACGAAAATGTCCAGATTCTCATGCTTTCCCTGTTTCATAAATTTTCCGTATCTCGCATTCACTAAATCTTCTCTCTTTTACTTCTTACTAATGGAATCTCTAAAATTTCCTAGCACATTCTTTATCAAGTTCTACTTTCATCTTTTCAGATTCTTTAAATCCTATCGTTTTAAAGTTTACAAACCAAGGAAATCCTAGCATAGTGTACTTACCTGGACTCCAACGTTATCCGAGTTTGATACTTTCTATTGTCACCTATTCAATTTCTCGCTAAATACTGAAATCAGTAAAGTCACACAGAACCACCAACTTGGAAAATTTACTGCTCTTAATTGACTTCATATCAGGTCCTGAAATTTTTATGATAGGATCCCTTATGTGTATACTTTATGCCATTTTTTACAGATCTCAGTTTCGATTCCTATAACTCAAGATACAGCCCATTTTCTGCACCTTACTCAGCAGGGACAGGACCAGTTTGTCCCTGCAGTTCACCCAACTTTGAAAATTCGCCACGACTACGTTTCTTATCGAAAAATTCTAATTTTTGAACCCGACATTCCTTGACCTGTGTACTTTACCTAGAATTTTACCGTTTGTCAAACGGACTTCTAAAACTCAAGTTATTCATTTCGTAAGACAGACTGTCCAGAATAGGAATGGTTCAAATCCCAAATCCTGAATCCTCCCCAATTACTATTTGCATTTAATTTGATTTCATACATTCATAGCTTACTGTCAGTACTATCCCTTCTTCTGCCCTCGCCACTGCTACTGTTTCTGATGTTGGTATACATATATATATATATACTATTACTACTAATACCTCACTTCTACCATAACTACTGCTACTGCTTCTACTTCTTCTGCCTTCATTTCTGTTCCAACTCCAGACTTTTCACAACACACACAAATAAATTTACACGTGATTACCAGAATCTGAATTCTAGGGTTTTTATCAAATTTTTCCCCAAATTTCAAATACTTTGATTCTATAAATTTCTTCAAAATCTATACATAAAATACTTCCAAATCATTTTAGCAATAAAACTACTTCCAAATCATTTTAGCATGCTATTTATCATCACCTTTAATCTAATTATCCAGATTCAAGACTAATTCTAGATATGTCAAAAACCAAACAAATCCAAGATAGAGGTCATAGTGTACTTACTTGGTTTTCCTTATGCATCTATTAGCCCTAGAAAGCTACTGGGATCAAAATTAGGGCTTCTCACTTCTATATTACTCTTCTTCTTCCTCCAATCCGCTCTCTTGTTCTTCCTGTTCTGCTCCTTATCTGCTTCTGCTCTCTGCCCAGCCTCTGCTCTATCTGCTCAGGATAATCAGACGTTGCGAACTCGCCGGAAACTCGCCGGAAGTTGCTGGAGTTACCTACCCCTCTGGTCTCTCTCTCGATCTTTCTCTCTCGAACTCTCTCGATCTCTCTCACTCCTTTCTCTGTTTCTTTTTGGTTTCGTGTGTACATTGTGAAACACGTGTGTGTTATAAATATTTAGAATTATTTATACTATTGGAAAATTTCACTTCAGCCCCTCTTGTTTTGGTCAATGCTATATTATAAATAATCCTTTAAAAAGATTCTAAATCACCATAATTTATCTCGCGTTTAGACGCAGCCTCACACGAAATTATAACTTACACAAATCATGCTAAAATTACCGGGATGTTACAATATCAGTTTCAGTGTGTATGCAATCCCCATTATAATCGGTATGGCACCGATATAAAATGTGCAAATTCCAAAGAGCTTGCAAAACAGAGTATCTCACCAATATGGGGACCGGTAAGGGACCGGTATGCCGGTCTCTATATCAAAAATGCATATATGAAGTTTTAAGGCGTTTTCTACATGAACCTAATGCATCTAAGTGAATGTGCATGTTTCCTATGAGCTTAGGTACTTGAATAATCAATTCACAATATATTTAGAACCCTAAGCTAAGACTAAGCAAGATTGTCTTCATTTTTCTGCTAGTCTTTACATTCTCGCTCTTCACCACCAATGTGCTTCGACAACTTTTTGTAATGTCTCGCCTATGTGTGTCGAAGACTTCAAGTGTTGACATCATCAAAATCCATTTCATGATTGTGTCGCTAACACCAACTACTGAGGCATATGAGATATATCTCATTTCCACAACTCCTTGAGGTGTCTTAGGAGACTGTTCTTTTGACAAATGAATTCCATATCGGTACGGAAAATTTCCCTTCTTGGAATTCTGCATCCCAAATCATACAAGGATATGGTCGATATATGATGCATGAGACATAGCTAACAGTCGTCTCTTGCGATCCCGAAGATTCTGAATCTCAAATACATAACTACCCTCTCCCAAATTTTTCATTTTGAATTGGTTAGCTAGCCAGTATTTCACGTCCGATATTATTCTTATATCATTCCCAATGAGTAAAATATCATCGACGTACAAAAGGATCGCCAGAGCTTTTAATAAGAAAGTGAGGCTAAACAAGATCAAGGAAGGAGATCTAGTGTTAAAACTGTCACGACCTTCGACGATGGATCAAAGAGAGAAGTTTAGGCCTAATTGGTATGGCCCTAATTAGTCAAGAATATTTCAAAGAATGGAGTGGTGCGATTAAACTATATAAACGGCAACAAATTCATGGAACTAATCAATATGGACAGTCTAAAGAAATACTTTGCATAAAAAAAGAAGAGTAGGATCGTTAGGTTGAAAATCCACAAAAGAAAGCCTAAGAAAAATGAGATCATCCCGCTAAACCCAGATGGTTTAGTCAACAGTTAGGGATAAATAAGCTAGGGAAAAATAGTTAGTCAAAAAACCCGAAAGGGCTGACTAGTTGCAAGGTTGAGCATCTTGATGAAGTAAATAAGTAAAAGTCACTATAACAAGTGTACCGAGAAAGAATGTTGAAGTTTTATTGAAATAAAAGTCAAAATGTTCATGAAATGCACAATTATTACCAAAATAAAACAAAAACAAAAAAAAAAACAAAAAAAACTCAAAACAAGCATGTATAAATCATCATTTTTTCCTTTTTGGTGACAGATCTAAATCAGAAAGACCAACCAGAGGACCATGACTGTCTAGCGCGAAAAGAGATTATGTGGGAGTAACAGTGCAAATATGCTGATGAGCCCAATTTTTCCTCAAGTGACTTAAGAACTACCGAGACACCGGACCATCTTGAAACGTGCATTTTCGATAGGTTAGATGTAGAAGTCTCCCATATTATCACAATAACCTATTTTTTAGATAGAATTAAAGCCTCATAAGTGGTATATAATGGTCGTAGATGTCAGGATAATGTAGTCAGTGCGCCCCCAATAACACATCCACTGTATGACTGTATCAGATACCTCGACCATCCGCTCCCTCCATGCGCCATGGGATAAGTTCTTTTTATTTAAATCAAGAGATAGTTCATTGCGAGTCTTGTAAGAGGAAGAGATGGATACTTGCAGAAGAGTAATGAGATTAAATTTCTTTTACAACAACACCTGAAAAAAATATGGTGTGTTAGCTCGCTGGGTTGAAAACCCTATGGGAGGCCCATGCAAAATCAGAGTAGCTCGCTAGAGTGAAAATCCAAAAGGACAGTCCATGTAAAAGTTAGGGCATACCTGCAAGAGTATAGAACTACCTAGAAAATGGTTGGTGGGATTTTGCTTAATCTCATCTAAACAAAAGCTTCATTTATAGGATTCTCAACTTGAAGTAGAGGCAGATTCCTTATCTCGAGTGGAACCATGTTGGCATTAGGTATGAGAAGACATTCGGCCAGACATGCGACACATGTCCAGCTGGACTTGTAACCAAATCAGGTTGGATTGATGGCCCAGATATGTTACAGAGATTTAATAAGATAGTGGTTGTTCGTAAAGAAACATGGAATGATAAAATGTTTCTTTTTCATTACATAGTAAAGTTTGTACAAAGGGTTGGGGATTACAATGAAAGCAAATTTTTTTTTAAAATAGACTACTCTGAAGACTCTTCCTTGTCGGATCACTCCAATCCCTCCTCTACAGTCTCAGGCGCTCGCGATGTATCCCCAGATTGCAATCCCTTAGTACGAAGCTCCCATGGCCTGGAACTGGCCTCCAATGAGAGAGATGTCTGCGGACACGCTCAAGTTGTCGCTCAAGGTGTACATGATCTCTAACCCGCCATTCCATTTCCTTCATGTGGTATTGGTGGCTCATAGCTTGCGCATCCAACATGCTCTACAATAGGTGTTGGAAATTAATTGTTGTTAATTATTTGGTGTTGTTAAATAACGACAATTAGTAATATTTCATGTTGGAAATTATTAAGTTAATTATGTTGTGTTGTTAAATAACAACAATTAGTAATGATTTCATTACTAAGTAAACAACAAGAGTTGTTAATCAAATAATTAAGTAACAACAAGAGTTGTTAAGTGACAACAATTAGTAAAATTTTAAATGGGGAACATATGGTACACCCATGATGGTAACATTTTTGGAAGGGTTAGAGAAATTCATTATGCATCCAAATACATGTGATTACATAGTAATCAATGCATGTGATTAAATAGTAATCAAGGATTAATAGTAATCCATGCATGTGAGCTAATAGTGACTTGTTTTCCCTCATATAAATAAGACCATTTGCTTATTGAGTTAACAATCAATTAATTTTGATTAAGAGGTCTCTACAAGAAGAAAGGTATGCAATTGTGTTGTGATTAACTTAGATTTATTTCAATTAGCATGTAAATAAATCTAGGACTAGTAATACATGTATGGTTAGATCCTAAGAGGACAAACATGTAAATATATTAGGGATTATGTTTCCTAACATGGTATCAGTAGCTTAAATGCATGTATTCTAGTTGGATTACACACAAATTGCTTGAACATGCATGAAAAATGTTGAAAATGCTTCTGGTTTTTTTTTTAAAAAATGATTTTCTTCCAACTTTGGGCCGTAATAACTCTCTGTAGAAAATTGATAATCGCATGTTCAAATATGTTTTGAAAACTAGGTCATGAGATATTCAATTTGGTATATCATTTGCTTAATTTGGATTAAAATTGAGAAAGATATGGACCCTAGAAGTTGGCTAGATGAATCTGTTTTTACCCAGAAAAACACTCCCAGAATATATGTACTACATGTCATCCGCTATTTAGAGAAGAGGACGACAAGTCGTCCGGATTATGTACGACAAGTCGTACGTTTTCCTCGTTTGTAGATGACATGTCATCCGGTTTATGTACGACAAGTCGTACGCTTAACACCGAGAAGGACGACATGTCGTCCACAACATGTCAACCGACAAGTCGACTGGAAGTATTAGATTAAAATGACATGTCATACGGCCACCGAACAAGCAGACGACATGTCGTCTGCGCGTGAAGGTTACCCGAGGATGGCCGGCGCATGAGGGCGAGTGGGAGCCCATAGCCGGCGCGTGGAGGCACGTGAACCACTCCTGTGGTGCGTGAATGGCGCGGGACATCCGTTTTGGCCCGTGTTGGTCATGTCTGTATCGGTTTGCTTCGGTAATTCTGATCCGTCATGATTAAATGTCTAGTCCTTTTGCATATTGTATTATTCGGCTATGATAAATTTGTTTTATTATATAAACTTTGTGTTTATGTAAATGAATATCTTTTTTATGTTTATTTTAGTTAATGTAACTTTGTGTTTCATTATATTGATTTTTCTTTGTATTTATTGCAGAAAAATCATGCCGATCAGACAAAAAACTGCAAAAAGGGTTATGACATCCGCCCACAGTGAAAAATTGAAAGACATGTTGCTGGATCTGGATAAGTATCGGATTAAAGAAGATGATGATATGATTTCGCATATAATCACCTTTAATAACATGTTACAAGAATCTATATGGGAGGGTAATTGGATAGGACAACCGAACAGACTCAGATTGCTACGAAATACTCTCCCGGAAATATGGCAAAAAAGGCTTACTGATATTTGGAAATTAGTAATTCATACAAAAGAACTACGTGTTCAGTATAACATAGCCATTGAGAGGTTAGCAATTGACTATCTCCGACATAAGGCAAATAATACTATTTTTCCTTTGATGTCACGGAAACGTTGCAAGGATCCGAACTTTGCTATAGGTTTCCCATGGTTGTCCAAGATCAATTACGAGTTGCCACAAGAATTTAAGGATTCTTATCCTAAGACATTTATTCGTTGGAACACTAGAACCGGAAAAGTTTTAAGTGTTAGATATTAATTTTTTCTATGATAAAACTATGTTAATGTTTATGTGTGTAATTGTTTGTTACTTCACGGCATGTAAATATTGTATTTATATGTATGAATGTTTAATGTTGAATTTAATTTATGTAATTAAATCAATGATTGTCATGTACAATAGTCGCATGATTAAGATGTTCTAAGAATTTATGTAATTTTTAGAAAATGATTTTACATGATTGATTATGGTGATAATATTTTTACATTGGGTAATTGGATGATGATTGGACACATAGTGGCCTTTTGACTCTAACCCCATTGAAAAATCTTATTAAATATAATTTATTTCATGATAAAATAAGTCAAAAGTATTAACATTTGTGCATGAATGTCTGTAGAAACTTTATGTTTTTTAATGGCTTCCGCAACAAAGAACATTATTGCTGAACTCAACAAGGGTGAGAAACTGAATGGCGATAATTATGAAATTTGGAGCATGAAAATCCAATATGTGCTAGAAGAACAAGAGGTTCTTGAAACTTTGAAAATGAGCATGTATGAACCTAAACAGGGCACTACGGCCCAACACAGGCGAGACCGAGAGGCTTATGAGGCCTGGAAGAAAAAGAATTCCATTGCCCGCATTACGTTGCTGAGTAGTATGGATAATGACCTAATGAAAGAGTTCAGGAAATATGACATGGCTAAGGACATGTGGTCCACACTAGCTGAAAAGTTTGGTAGTACCTCAATAACCAAACTCAGGTCACTGACAATCAAGTTTGACACATACAAGAAACGTCATGAGTTCACTATGTCAAAACACTTGAGGCAAATGTCAAACATGATTACTGAACTGGAAGATGCTGGACATGTTCTTACAGATGAACAGAAAGTCCAAGCGGTCATTCGTTCTCTTCCAAATAGCTAGGAGCATATGAAGATGCATTTGACCCACAATGAGAGAATCAAAACATTTGATGATGCTAAACGTCACCTTGAATTAGAAAGCGACCGCCTTGCGGCTGCTAAGTCAAATACTGAAGTGTATATGACAGAAACTAGCAAACCTGGGGGTTTCAAGAAGAAAAGAAAATTTCATGGTGGTGGGATCCAGTTAGGAAAAGAACAAAATTCTTCCAAACCAGAAAAGAAACAGAAAACCAATCAACATGGGAAAGGAAAACGTCCTACCAAAAACAAAACATGGCAAAGGTTAAATGTTTTAACTGTGGTAAGAAATGTCATTTTGCTCGTAACTGCACTGAGCCTAAAAAGGTGAATACCTTTCGTGCATATTTAAATGAAATATATGTACAAGTTCAATCTTTCTAACTGAATCTAATCCTTTGTGGACTGTAGACTCAGGAGCCACAGACCATGTAGCGAAGGATAGAAATGCCTTCGTGGAATTTCGGTGAATTTCACATGGGGTGAAGTGGATATATGTTGGCAACAACTCACGGGTTGAAGTCAAAGGCATAGGAACATGCAAGTTAGTCATGCATGGTGGAAAAAATTTACTACTACATGATGTATTGTTTGCTCCACAATTCATCGAAATTTAGTCTCTGTGTTGGTTTTGGTTAATTTAGGTTTCAATTTGAACTTCCATAAATTTGGTGTTGATTTGTACTTAGGTACAATACACTCTGGTTCTGGTTATTTTCTGGATGGTTTTATTGTATTAAATGTTGAATGTTTTAATCACAATTCTGGTTTTTCGTTTGTTACTTCATCTGTCAGTGTGATGATAGTGATGTAACTGTGTGGCATGCTAGACTTGGCCACATTGGCCAGCAAAGAATGAACAGATTAGCCAAAGAAGGCTTTCTGGGAAATATTGAGAAGGTGGAATTGTCAACCTGTGAATATTGCTTGGCAGGAAAAACTGCGAGAAAACCATTTGGAAAAGGGACTAGAGCAGAATTTCAATTACAATTAATTCATTCAGATATATGTGGTCCAATGAATGTCAAGGCAAGGCATGGAGCATCTTATTTCATCACATTTATAGATGATTTTACTCTCTTTGGTTATGTCTATTTGATTGCTCATAATCCGAAGCATTAGAATGTTTCAAGAAATTTATGAATTTAACAGAAAATCAATTGGACAAGAAAATTAAAGCACTACGCACTGACCGTGGTCATGAGTACTTATCTGATCAGTTCAGAGAATTATGTGATGAAAAATGAATTAGTCATCAGTTGACTACTCCTGCTACTCCTCAACAAAATGGTGTTGCGGAAAGAAGAAATAAAACTCTTCTTGAAATGGTTAGGTCTATGATGGCACAAGCAAATTTGCCTATAACCTATTGGGGTGATGCATTATTAACTGCCACATATGTACTTAACCGAGTGTCATCTAAATCTGTGTCCACCACACCATATGAGTTATGGACAGGTCGTAAACCAGATATTCACTTTCTAAAACCTTGGGGTTGTGCGGCTTATGTTCATGTGCGTTCTCACGAACATGGAAAGTTAGGCCCAAGAGGAAAAAAGAGTATCTTCATAAGATATTCTGAACAATCAAAAGGATATGTTTGCATAGGTGAACATGAAAGTGGAGGCGTGACAGAATTTGAATCACGAGATATCACATTTTTAGAAAATGATTTTCCTAAGCAGGGAGAGATAGGTCAAGATTTATCTCTATATGAAACTCAAGATCACATGGATCACATGATTGGTGAACACTCGGGTTTACCTAATTCAAGTGGGAGTGATGAGAGAAATTTGAGAAAACATGATGAATCTGTTTCACATGAATCTCAAAATGATGAATTAGTTTCACACGAGTCTCATTTACGTGATCCGAGTGTGAGTGATGTACATAATCCAAGTGGGAGCAATGTGCACGATCCAACTGAGAATATATCTAAAGTGAGGAATCAGTTCCACCACTAGATCCCAATTGCGACGTAGTAATCGTATACGCATTCGTCGACGTCGTTTCGATATCGAAGGAGAAACCTTTATGATTCTACCTCAAGATGATGAAGAACCTAGAAACATAAAAGAGGCTCTTCAGTGTCCTGCTAAGGAAAAATGGATGAAAGCAATGGAAGATGAAATGGAGTCAATGAGGTCCTACCAAGTTTGGGAATTGGTTGATCTACCCAAAGGACGCAAAGCTATCAATAACAAATGGGTTTTTAAAATAAAGCGTAATGCCGATGGCAATATCGAAAGATATAAAGCACGACTTGTGGCAAAATGGTATACGCAACAGGAAGGAATTGACTACGAAGAGATTTTTTCACCTGTTGTAAGGTTTACCTCAATTCGCTTGATTCTGGCTATAGTAGCAAGTATGGACCTAGAATTACATCAAATGGATGTAAAGACTGATTTTCTCAATGGAGAACTTGATGAAGAAATCTACATGGAACAACCAGTAGGCTTCATAAAAGAAAATGAAAGGAGAAAGTATGTAGACTTTTAAAGTCTATATATGGTCTCAAGCAATCGTCTAGACAATGGTATATACGATTCCACAATACAATCATTTCGAATGATTTCACAATGATAGATAGGATCATTGTGTGTACACCAAGAGAGATAAAGATAAGTTCATTATCTTATCTTTGTACGTGGATGATATACTTATAGCCGGAAATGATAAGGAGTTTGTAAAATACATTAAAGAATGGTTATCATCTAACTTCGAGATGAAAGATATGGGTGAAGCTGCATATATTCTTGGGGTTAAGTTCTCAAGAAATCGTTCAAAGAATTTATTATCTCTTTTACAGGAGTCATATATAAAGAAAATTCTTGAACGCTTCCAAATGCAGGCTTGTAAACCCATTGATACTCCTATCACGAAAACTGAAACTTTGAGTCGTAGATTGTGTCCTGAAACTCCACAGGAAAAGGAACAAATGAAGAAAGTTCCTTATGCAAATGCAGTTGGAAGTTTAATGTACGCAATGTTGTGTATAAGACCTGATATCTGTTTCGCTGTTGGAATGGTAAGTAGATACCAATCCAATCCAGGACTAGCACATTGGAAAGCAGTTAAAATAATATTTAGGTATCTGAGAGGGACAGCTGATTACTCATTGTGTTATCAAGGAAATGATCTGCAATTGAGAGGCTATACTGATGCTGACTGGGGAGGAGATTTAGATGAAAGAAAATCTACCTCCGGTTTTGTTTTCTTGCTAAAAACATGGTGCCATTTCATGGAGCAGTAAGAAACAATCTTATATATCCTTATCCACAATGGAGGCTGAATTTGTGGCCTTTTCATCAGCAGTACAAGAGGCTGTGTGGTTGAAAAGGTTCTTGGATCATTTGGGTATATCAAAAGAAGCTTCTGGTCCAGTATTAGTTAACTGTGATAGTGAAGCAGCGATAGCTTACACAAAAGACTCAAAATTCCATTGTAAAACGAAACATATAGATACCAAATATAACTTTGTGAAAGACATAGTTGCACGAGAAGAGGTAAACATGAAGTACATTTCTACGCAAGAAATGGTAGCAGATCCATTGACCAAGCCTGTTCCTAGAGATGTCTTTGTTAGACATGTAAAAACTCAGGGATTGCGTAGATGTTAATGTGCTTACATATTATGATATGTATTTTTCCCAAATAATGTTTACTAATGTTATACTCATTTATATTTGTGTTAAATGCTTACATGTTATTATGTTGATACATGTTTAAACAAATATACTATTAGTTAGTATGAGAAGTATGTCGGACAAGTGAATGATTGGCCCTCTCACACGGGCAATCGCCTCCATTACTTTGTGTTAATGGGAGATGAGACAAATTTTTAAGCTAATTATCTGAGTGATAATTTAGAGAGCTCAAGCTTGAAAATTAAGTAATGTCGTTATGAGGTCACTTTCTCTGTGATATGACCTAAGGTGAATAAGTTCGTTTCACCTACTTGTCTTAATGTCAGTTATGAGTTAGACATTGTGTTTGTCTGATCTATAATCTGTACGGTATTTTATGAGACATGCGCTCCATGGGAAAGGAGAGAATACAGTAGCACATGTTTTCATACCATGTGTACATTTGCGGCTATTGAGGGTAATACAAGTAATGATCTCAGTCTTGATATTGTGTGAGACCCTTGAGATTATTTCAATCTCATATTGTACCCTTTAGACTCTTGTCTGCTTCTTAAAACTTAGATTTGATGATTGCTATCTTGGAATGTTACTGAAAGATAATGAGAGATTCGATCTGAAAGGACATCTCTGGAAAAGCGAATTGAATCAAAGTTGAGAGATTCGAGAAAGGAGAAAGATCATTATATGAGTAATATCACATTAGCTTGTATTCATTGGTCGACCAATTATGTTATTCTATGTGATCAACATGATTGTGAATACAAAATAATATTACATTCGAAAAGAGATCGAGAGAGATTTAATGTGATAAATGATCGAGGATACTGCATACATAATCCACTATGGTTCTATCCATTTTTCGAGCGGCTATATATTCCTAACAGATGTATAGCAAGTGAGCTCTCGAAGTATGCTGGTCGCACGTCAAAATTGCAAAGTATGAATTATTCTTGTAGAGATAATAAAAATTGTTGATCTCATCATGTGTGAGTGGGAGATGTTGGAAATTAATTGTTGTTAATTATTTGGTGTTGTTAAATAACAACAATTAGTAATAATTTCATGTTGGAAATTATTAAGTTAATTATGTGGTGTTGTTAAATAACAACAATTAGTAATGATTTCATTACTAAGTAAACAACAAGAGTTGTTAATCAATAATTAAGTAACAACAAGAGTTGTTAAGTGACAACAATTAGTAAAATGTTAAATGGGGAACATATGGTACACCCATGATGGTAACATTTTTGGAAGGGTTATAGAAATTCATTATGCATCTAAATACATGTGATTACATAGTAATCAATGCATGTGTAGGCACTGCATTTTTACACATGAAACCCGATGAGGAGTCTTATTTAGAGACAACTACCTTTTGAGTCACGGAAGCCGCGGGAAACGGATATCGGAAGGGGAAATTCAGAATAAACAAGCTCACTGTCTTCGTTAGTGCTGCGTTCGTTACTCTCGTTCGAACGGGAAACAGATTGCGGGAGTCGTGTCGCGTTCGAGGACGCGTTCGAACGGTGTCGGAATTGGGGTTTTGCTGCTAGCCTCACGCCCAGCCATTTAGCTCCCCAAAGCCCATAAAACACATCCCAAATTAAATAAATAAACATTAAATTAAATATTAAACATTAAAATCAAAACATTTAAACATTACCAACACATAAAATAAACAATTACCAACTTAAACTAAAATCAGGCTAAATTAAACAAATCACATACTAAATTAAAATCAATCATAACCAATTAAAGCCAATCATATATTTGACTTCCTAATCTAATAAGATACTTACCAATATAAAATATTTGTATTCCTAAACCAACACAAATTAAATATTACAACTTCCTAATTTAAATATCTTGGCCCCCCTCAATCTTGTGTATACCTTTCTCATCTCTCCTAATTTGGAAACAAAAATCCCTCCCTTGTCAACCCTAACCCTCTTCTATATAAACAACCCCTCACCAAGGCCATCCTCTCCTTCAGACAGCAAAAATCACACCCAAACTCTCTCAAAATCTCTCTAGACCTCTCTACACACCAAAGACTAAACAAGTAAACAAAAGAGGAAAACACTTCACACATACACAAAAAAGAAAACAAAGAACCCCAACCACCATAGCCGAATCCAAAACACTTACAAACCACACAGCCGAATCCAAAACACACCAAACTCACCCATAGCCGAACCCTAAAACACGCCTAAACAACCTCCTAGATTACCTTAAAATAGTAACATAAAAACTACATTGATAACCTTAAGAATAATCACATTTAATTGCACTAAGAACCCACACAAACTTGGAATAGTTCTTTGAAAACGTTGAAACAGGTAGCCCGTGCAGTGAGCAGCAAACAGGAGACGAATAGGAGGAGCAGAACGGAGTTCGAACCGTAAGCAAGCAGCGAAGCAGTGAGCTAGGACGTTGAACCAGCGGACCAGAAAAGTTGCGGAGCTTTCCCCCCCTTTCGATCTTCGTGGAACGTGAGTCCGAGAGACGGCTTAAAAGGTTAGACCTGAGGGTATCTTTCACACTTATTCTCATTTTATTTTCTGGTCATTTATTTTGATTATATTTTCTGTATTTGTGGTATCCGTTGTGTGTATGATGTATGTTGTGGGTATTGGATGAATGAGAGATGTGTCAACTCTCGCGGTATATCGGATGGAAACCCGGACATAAATTTCATAGCCGATTCCGAATGGACGGTAATATGATCTGTACTCGGGCCACAACTCCACGTACCGCTTGGGTAAACGGCACCATCTTTCTTTTGTCGTGTTGCTCTTGTTTATTTAGTTTTCTTTACTTGAATTCAATATGTCGTTAGTTATGCATGATTCAACCAAGCGCATGGGCTTAGTGAGTTAGTCCAAAGGTCCTCCATTTGGGAGACAAAGAGCCGAAAAGGCCACCTTCGTGACACTACTTCACCGCGCCGGTTGATGTATGTTCGGTTGGACGCGAGATACGTTCAATCGGGCATACTTAGTTTGATATTATTATCTTTATTTTCGTATGTATAAGTCAATCGAGCGCATGGGCTTAGTAAGTGTGATGTGAGATCCCCTATGGGGAGGAGGCTAAAAGCCCTTTACCACGATGCTTTGCCGCGCCGGTTGATGTGTGTTCAGATTGGATGTAAGATGTATTCAATCGGGCATACTTGGTTGATATGATTGGTTCTATTCTTGTATGTGTGATGTGACGCGCATGGTTTAGTATGTTGGTCTAAAGGTCCTCTCTTTGAGAGATCAAGAGCCCCAAAAGGCCACCTTTACGGCAGTGCTTCGCCGCGCCCCTTTATTTTCTGTTTATGTATTGCATCCTATTTCATGCATCAGGTCCGTGTCCGTTCGAACGCGTTCACGAACGCAACTCGAACGCGTATACTTTTGCCTTATTATGCATCAGGTCTCATTTCCGTTCGAACGCGTTAACAAACGCCATACGAACGTGAGCATTCTGTTTCATTTCCGTTCGAACGCGTTAACAAACGCCATACGAACGTGGGCATTCTGTTTCATTTCCGTTCGAACGCATTTACGAACGCTACTACTCGAACGTGAGCATTCTGTTTCATTTCCGTTCGAACGCGTTTACGAACGCTACTCGAACGTGAGCATTCTGTTTCATTTTCGTTCGAACGCGTTTACGAACGCTACACGAACGTGCACACACTGAACTGAGTCTGTCTTATTATATTCATGCATAATTGCCTATTGATTGATCTTTCTTATGCAAATGTGTCAATGTATTACAATTTGTATGCTTATGTCATGATAATATTTGAGTATTATTTCTTGCGGTATATCGGATGGAAACCCAGACGTAAATTCCGTAGCCGACTCCGAATGGACGGTAGTGCGGTCTGTACTTGGGCTACAATTCCACGTACCGTTGGAAGAGTGCCAATATGTGTGCTTGTATGGTCAATATGTGTGCTTGTGTTTTCCTGAATGTAATATGTAAAGTTGTATGTTCGTTGCTATCTTGATATATGTTAAGCATGCAATTTTAAATATGAGATATATGTAAAAATGTACACATAAGTTTTATTTTGCATATGAGAATTTAGAAGCATGATACTCTTGGAAATAAGTGTTACTTAAGCTTAGTTAAATTATTACATGAATCCTTTCATTACAAGTGACATAAGTAAGGGACCATTCCGAACCCAACGGTTTGAGGTCTTCCCTTGCGAGGGGTGAGTGCGGCCTTAAATCTTTGTCCCGGTTCACACCGGGTGGCGACTCCATGTTATGTAATACTTCCCAAACTAGGCCGCGAGCCCAGGAACGGCGTCGCCCAGGTCCTGTGTCCTACAGTCTGGCGACTCCACTGGGGATATGAGAATTGGCCCCGAAATATTGTCTTGTAATGAGTGGATTTATGTTTTAATTGGCCATGTCTATAGTGGATAAGTGAGGGTTTAATCAAGGGTACTTTGAGGCTAGGTAATGGTTTGGTGTCTTCCTTCACTCACTACCTTTCTAGAAGGAAAAGGTGTGAGGATACCTACATGACCATCTACTCATAGCCTTCGTGATGGACTAATTTGGAGGACTCGTTGTTTATTCCTGACAACAAGCGATAAAAGCCTAAGAGGCTTGGGTATTTAAGTGAGCCTCGCTCCACCTTCCCTCTGGGGAATCTACAACGGGAAATCCATTTGACAGTCCGTCACACACCATAGCTCATTGGCACGTACCTTAGTGTATAAAAAGGGATACGCTCACTTGGTCGCTCGAACCCTTGAGTGGGGAGACCTAGTTGTGGGCTATCCTTCGCCAGTGGAGCCTTTGTCCATACTCTTGCAAATCCACCCATAAACTGGTTTGTATGGTTAAAGTAGCAATTATTTCCTTGAGTATGTGCTTGTGGACCATCCTCATTTGGATGCAGTTGGACTATTGTCAGAAATGCGGGCTTGCTAGGCCATTTAAACTGGAGCAAGTTCGTACTGTATGACTATTAGGCCCAAGGCTTCTGAAATGTTGATGGGCCATTATGTAAAAAGTTATTATGATATGCTTGCATTATCTCCCTTCTATGCTTATGTTTGGGAACATCACCGTTTGGATCCATTTGGACCATTTGTCATGGGATATGGGCTTGTTGGGCCATTTAAACTGGGACAAGAACGTATTTCATGACGATTGGGCCAAAAGGCTTCTAAATAACAGTGGGCCATTTTATGATTGTGTTCGGAATATTATCATTTGGATTTAGTTGGGCTCTTTGCCATAAGACATGAACTCGTTGGGCCATTTAAACTGGGACGGGTTCACTCCTATGACAGTTAGCCCAAAAGATTCTAAAATGATAACAGGCCGATTTGTGTGAAAATTTTAATTGATTTAGTATGTTATACACATCTCATGCACCTCACGCATACACACATCATGTTAACCCTTGTATTCTGAAAGCCATCATAGATTCCCGTTGGGTTAGAAAAAAGGGAAGACTCACCAAGATACTGAGAACAGACATGAGTGAATCAGATACTGAGGTATCCCGGATAGATCAGTTGGAAAGTGGCTTCGCCAAGATTACTGAACAGTTGCAAGCCTTGACTGCTGCCATGACAAATATGGTTGTGCCCCGTGCTGGGGGAAATTCTGAGAATGTAAGGCGCGAGGAGCCTCCGAATGGGTTGGGGGATGATATCCCCGTTTTTGATGATGATAAAACAGAGTATGCAACAGACAGAGTGATTGGGTCTCAGGCCGAGATACAGAAACTCAGGGATCAGGTTGAATCTGTTACCCGCAAGATGAGGGGTAAGAATGAAGATTTGCTAGACTATGAGACAATGAAGTTTGAGGAGCAGTTGCCAGCGCAGTTTAAGATGCCGGATTTGGCTAAGTTCAATGGGAATGGAGATCCGTGGGTGCATCTCCGTCAGTATGTGTCTGTTATGAGTTCAGTTGGCCTGTCTCAGCGCCAAGTCCAAAAGATGTTTGGGATGTCACTCGAGGGGGCACCTGTGGTTTGGTATCATAGCCTTGAGAAGAAGGTTAATGAAGATTGGAAGGAACTAGCTGATGCTTTTCTAAAGCAGTATGTTACAGACTTGGAGATTGATTTGTCACTCCGAGATTTGGAGAACACTAAGCAGAAGCCGGAGGAGAGCTTCAAGAGTATGTAGACCGCTGGAGAAGCCAGCTCCTGAAAATGCAAACTCGGCCCTCTGAGAAGGACCAAATCAAAATGATCATCAAAGGTACTAAGCCCTCAATTTATGGCAAGCTGAGGAGGATGACCTCCATGATTGTGGATTTCCGACAGTTGAGAGAGACTGTTATGGATATTGAAGAAGAGGAGGCTGAAAACAAAAAGTTTTATGGCCAGAATAAAAGAACTTTTGGGGGGCATTTTGAGACCAAGCCCACTACGGCAGAGGTCGTTACCGTCAGAAATAGGCGGTTCTCCAATCTTGGTAGACCTATATCAAGGGTGTTTGAGAAGTTGAAAGGACAAGGACTCATGAAGCCTTTAGACCCTAGACCAATCCCAAACCCTGTGCCACACTACTTCGACCTGAGCCAATATTGCCACTTCCACCAACAAAAGGTCATGACACTGAAAACTGCCCCCGCCTTAGGCATGAAATCCAAAACCTCATCGATGCTCACAAAATACCCGACCCAGAGAAAGAACAACCTGACACACACAGAAACCCTCTACCAAACTACCACTTTGTTCCAACCACCTACCTACATGATCAACTCTGGCCTACCCGAAACCCTTGTCCTCCAGGCTCTCAACCACTCAGCTTCATTCATTGGGATAAGGGATGACAATGATGAAGAACCATAGGCCGAGGAAGGAGGCACTTAGTGTTTCTCCAAGTTTATCTTGCTTTTTAATAAAGACATTGATTTTGTTTGCTTGTTCGGACCTTTTTTCTCAACAATAATAAAGAAGTTCATTTCGCTTACTTGCCTGAATCTCCATCTCTTCTGCAACATGAGTATATTTGAGAAAAGCATTAAAACTTAGTACTATGATACTCAGCGATATTTAGAACTCGGGGAATCCTCAACAGAAAAGATGAGACACAAGCCATTCAGAAAAGGAAATGGGGCAATGAGACTGTCAGAAGGGAATGAGTCCACCGAGCCGATCAATATGGAAAGAATGAAGCAATACTTTACCCGAGGGAGAGAAAACCGAGCAGTCACCAAGAGAATGGCAGAAGACCTAACCTAACGGGATAAGAAACTTATGCATGCATACACGTAACATACTTTGCATTCTTTTGTGTTTGTTTGGTTTTGTATTCACAGGTTTTGAAGCAGAAAGAGAGAAAGTGGCAAAGACAAGCCAATCAGAAACAGCGACAGCACTGTATCAGTCTGGGGGCGAGGCCCATATCAGCATGAATCCCAGGGCCGAGGCCCACATACTGCGCTGTTCGGGAATACAGCCCTGGAGAATAAAGCTTTCTCTCAGCTCAAAATGGGAACAAGACCCACGGGAACAAAACCCACCACTCAACAATTCAGGGAACAAGACCATCAGCTCAAAATGGGAACAAGACCCACGGGAACAAAACCCAACACTCAACAATTCAGGGAACAAGACCCTCAGCTCAAAATGGGAACAAGACCCACGGGAACAAAACCAACACTCAACAATTCAGGGAACAAGACCCTCAGCTCGAAATGGGAACAAGACCCACGGGAACAAAACCCAACACTCAACAATTCAGGGAACAAGACCCTCAGCTCCAAATGGGAACAAGACCCACGGGAACAAAACCCAACACTCAACAATTCAGGGAACAAGACCCTCAGCTCAAAATGGGAACAAGACCCACGGGAACAAAACCCAACACTCAACAATTCAGGGAACAGACCCTCAGCTCAAAATGGGAACAGACCCACGGGAACAAAACTCACCACTCAACAATTCAGGGAACAAGACCCTCAGCTCAAAATGGGAACAAGACCCACGGGAACAAAACCCCCCTCAGCTCAAAATGGGAACAAGACCCTCAGCTCACTTCAGGAATGAACCAGGGGTCGCAGCACCTCACCACTCAACACATGGCAAGTCAAAGTGAAGCTGGCGAGCCAGATAAGTAGAAATGCATTGCATAACTTTGATAAGATTGTCACTGTTGCACATTACACAAGTCCCATCAAGTGGGGGCGACTGTAGGCACTGCATTTTTACACATGAAACCCGATGAGAGGAGTCATTTAGAGACAACTACCTTTTGAGTCACGGAAGCCGCGGGAAACGGATATCGGAAGGGGAAATTCAGAATAAACAAGCTCACTGTCTTCGTTAGTGCTGCGTTCGTTACTTCGTTCGAACGGGAAACAGATTGCGGGCGTTCGTGTCGCGTTCGAACGGGGTGTCGGTAATTCTGGTTTTGCTGCTAGCCTCACGCCCAGCCCATTTAGCTCCCCAAAGCCCATAAAACACATCCCAAATTAATAAATAAACATTAAATAAATATTAAACATTAAAATCAAAACATTTAAACCATTTACCAAACATTAAATAAACAATTACCAACTTAAACTAAAATCATGCCTAAATTAAACAAATCACATTACTAAATTAAAATCAATCATAACCAATTAAAGCCAATCATATATTTGACTTCCTAATCTAATAAGATACTTACCAATATAAAATATTTGTATTCCTAAACCAACACAAATTAAATATTACAACTTCCTAATTTAAAATATCTTGTCCCCCCTCAATCTTGTGTATACCTTTCTCATCTCTCCTAATTTGGAAACAAAATCCCTTCCCTTGTCAACCCTAACCCTCTTCTATATAAACAACCCCTCACCAAGGCCATTTCTCTCCTTCAGACAGCAAAAATCACACCCAAACTCTCTCAAAATCTCTCTAGACTCTCTCTACACACCCAAGACTAAACAAGCAAACAAAAGAGAAAACACTTCACACATACACAAAAAAGAAAACAAAGAACCCAACCACCATAGCCGAATCCAAAACACTTACAACCACCACAGCCGAATCCAAAAACACCAAACTCACCCATAGCCGACCCTAAAACACCCTAAACAACCTCATAGATTACCTTAAAACAGTAACATAAAAACTACATTGATAACCTTAAGAAAATCACATTTAATTGCACTAAGAACCCACACAAACTTGGAATAGTTCTTTGAAAACGTTGAAACAGGTAGCCCGTGCAGTGAGCAGAGCAAAACAGGAGCCGAATAGGAGCAGAACGGAGTTCGAACCGTAAGCAAAGCAGCGAAGCAGTGAGCTAGGACGTTGAACCAGTGGACCAGAAAAGTTGCGGAGCTTTCCCCCCCCCCATTTCGATCTTCGTGGAACGTGAGTCCGAGAGACGGCTTAAAAGGTTAGACCTGAGGGTATCTTTCACACTTATTCTCATTTTATTTTCTGGTCATTTATTTTGATTTTATTTTCTGTATTTGTGGTATCCGTTGTGTGTATGATGTATGTTGTGGGTATTGGATGAATGAGAGATGTGTCAACTCTCGCGGTATATCGGATGGAAACCCGGACATAAATTTCATAGCCGATTCCGAATGGACGGTAATATGATCTGTACTCGGGCCACAACTCCACGTACCGCTTGGGTAAACGGCACCATCTTTCTTTTGTCGTGTTGCTCTTGTTTATTTAGTTTGCTTTACTTGAATTCAATATGTCGTTAGTTATGCATGATTCAACCAAGCGCATGGGCTTAGTGAGTTAGTCCAAAGGTCCTCCATTTGGGAGACAAAGAGCCGAAAAGGCCACCTTCGTGACACTACTTCACCGCGCCGGTTGATGTATGTTCGGTTGGACGCGAGATACGTTCAATCGGGCATACTTAGTTTGATATTATTATCTTTATTTTCGTATGTATAAGTCAATCGAGAGCATGGGCTTAGTAAGTGTGATGTGAGATCCCCTATGGGGAGGAGGCTAAAAGCCCTTTACCACGATGCTTTGCCGCGCCGGTTGATGTGTGTTCAGATTGGATGTAAGATGTATTCAATCGGGCATACTTGGTTGATATGATTGGTTCTATTCTTGTATGTGTGATGTGACGCGCATGGGTTTAGTATGTTGGTCTAAAGGTCCTCTCTTTGAGAGATCAAGAGCCCCAAAAGGCCACCTTTACGGCAGTGCTTCGCCGCGCCCCTTTATTTTCTGTTTATGTATTGCATCCTATTTCATGCATCAGGTCCGTGTCCGTTCGAACGCGTTCACGAACGCAACTCGAACGCGTATACATTTTGCCTTATTATGCATCAGGTCTCATTTCCGTTCGAACGCGTTAACAAACGCCATACGAACGTGAGCATTCTGTTTCATTTCCGTTCGAACGCGTTAACAAACGCCATACGAACGTGGGCATTCTGTTTCATTTCCGTTCGAACGCGTTTACGAACGCTACTCGAACGTGAGCATTCTGTTTCATTTCCGTTCGAACGCGTTTACGAACGCTACTCGAACTTGAGCATTCTGTTTCATTTTCGTTCGAACGCGTTTACGAACGCTACACGAACGTGCACACACTGAACTGAGTCTGTCTTATTATATTCATGCATAATTGCCTATTGATTGATCTTTCTTATGCAAATGTGTCAATGTATTACAATTCGTATGCTTATGTCATGATAATATTTGAGTATTATTTCTTGCGGTATATCGGATGGAAACCCAGACGTAAATTCCGTAGCCGACTCCGAATGGACGGTAGTGCGGTCTGTACTTGGGCTACAATTCCACGTACCGTTTGGAAGAGTGCCATATGTGGCTTGTATGGTCAATATGTGTGCTTGTGTTTTCCTGAATGTAATATGTAAAGTTGTATGTTCGTTGATATCTTGATATATGTTAAGCATGCAATTTTAAATATGAGATATATGTAAAAATGTACACATAAGTTTTATTTTGCATATGAGAATTTAGAAGCATGATACTCTTGGAAATAAGTGTTACTTAAGCTTAGTTAAATTATTACATGAATCCTTTCATTACAAGTGACATAAGTAAGGGACCATTCCGAACCCAACGGTTTGAGGTCTTCCCTTGCGAGGGGTGAGTGCGGCCTTAAATCTTTGTCCCGGTTCACACCGGGTGGCGACTCCATGTTATGTAATACTTCCCAAACTAGGCCGCGAGCCTAGGAACGGCGTCGCCCAGGTCCTGTGTCCTACAGCATGTGATTAAATAGTAATCCATGCATGTGAGCTAATAGTGACTTGGTTTCCCTCCTATAAATAAGACCATTTGCTTATTGAGTTAAGCAATCAATTAAGTTTGATTAAGAGGTCTCTACAAGAAGAAATGTATGCAATTGTGTTGTGATTAACTTAGATTTATTTCAATTAGAATGTAAATAAATCTATGACTAGTAATACATGTATGGTTAGATCCTAAGAAGACAAACATGTAAATATATTAGGGATTATGTTTCCTAACAATAGGAAAGCATATAAAAGTTAGGAAATCATGCATACATGCATATTTATATTTCTTTGTAGGTACCTGATAAGAGAGGCTCTGTTTAGTGAGTTCGGTCCTCGTCGCCTGAGTCAAGCGATAATAGTGATCCACAAAGTTGGCAAGAACCTACAGTAAAAAATGAATCAGTTTTCAAAACATAATGAGAAAAAAGGTAAATCAAGTCAAAATGAACACTTAGATGTGTAGCATCCGCAGGAGCAAGTGGCGGAGACTGTATGTTGAATGAAATCAGGAGGAATGGTAGGTGAGGTCTGGCCAAAGACCTACTATATGTTGAATGAAATCAGGGGATGGGAGGTGTCGAGGTGGATGCACCTTGTCGAGAAAGGGTAGTCATACGACGAACCCGTAGGGAAAAGGCATCCTCTTCCTCATCATCATCAGATGGCAGCTGAACGTGATGTGTTCCCTCACCTCATCCATGAACCAACATCATAATACACATCAACAAGGAATGTCGGATAAGAAAGAAAAAGAAAAAATGCATGGCAAAGAGCTCAAGAGAGCATTACGAGCCCATCACTAATAATCACCCTCAGCAAAAAATTCACTGGCTTGAAGACCATGCAGAGCAGCCGAAAGATCCTCCCCCTCTAGTTGGAGCCCCAAGAGCATCGAAGGAGGTTGGGAGAATGGAACCATACGGGTCTGGGGCCCAGATGCCAAGAATATACCCTCTCGCCCAAATACCACAGTCGCTGGACTGTACCATCAGAAGTAGACGCATGTCGTTCTTATAAAAAATGAGCGCATAGATTCTGGAAGATCATCAACTGGAAACCCTCACCAAGCTTTTTCAAGCTGCCTCAAGAGAACAAGGCGAGAGTTAGTTAAAAAAAGGCAGGAAAATTAGAATCAGAGAAGCAAGATGGAAAGAAAACTTACCATATCCCAGGTAAGCTCGTTCAGACAAGCCTGATGCACTGCTAAGTTATGACATTCAGAGGATCCCACCATGGACTCACCCCAGCGAGATAAGCCCGAGAATCTAACCTCTTCTCTGGAAATAGGGAAAGGACGGGCCAGTATGTTGAAGTCATAAGCCCAAGCCTATGACAGTAAAAGAAGGATAAAAAATTATCATTGTAGTAAAAGAATAAAAGAAAGCAACCACCCTTACCTCGGCCAGAAAGCCATAGCCCTGAACAAATGAGTGGCCATGACAGTAGCAGTCCAGTCTTCGATAGTTGGCTGACAAAGCAGGAGATCCATAATCCCACTCCTACACTGTATCCAAATTATGAAGCGGAGGAAAGAGGCATAAGTCGACCGAACTGGCTACGTCAGTAAACAGGTAGAGTCAGACATGTAAAGCATAAATGACCTCACCTGCTGGTCTATCTCGATATCTCGAGTAGGCACCCGTCATTGCTAATGGCTGCGTAACTATCCATAGGCCACTACGCTAGAATGAACCCTGGGGGACCCCCAATAGCTAATGAATATAATTGGACTGCATTATGGGAGTGTACAAGCTGTAATGGAACTGAAGGAGACCACTCTTGCAAGGAATACTAGTAAAATAAGAAAAATCCCCAAGAGTAACGGTTAGTTCACCAACGGGAAGGTGGAATGTATAGGTAATATCCATCCACCACTCAATCAAGGCCTATAATCCCCTCTTATCATGTTTCATTGCTCGAGCGAGTATGTAGAGGATAAACAGTTCAAACCCTATCATAGCAATCTGGTCTTTCACGGTTGTCGAAAGGTCATTATACCATCTCCAAACACTGGCAAGGCTGCCACAGGCCTAAAAACGGGACACATTAAGCTAACAGAGAAGAAATCGAGATCAGAAAACAAGTAAGGAAAGTAAAATGGGAGTTATGGAGTAGAAAACAGTTGCCATACATAAAAGCCAAGGTTGGCTGGACATCTTATCATATCCGGCCGAATATTTTATGATTGGGGCCAGACATTAAAGAAAGTTTGACTGAATATAAATTGAAGTTCACAATACAAAATGCACGAACAGGAAACAAAGGATGTGGAACTTACTAGGTCCACAAATGAGCATGGCGTGATCACCCAAAATAAGCAGAGTGGGGATGGGGTCCCCATATTCAAGTCCAAACGCCTTTTGGCATCCCAAAACTTAATCCAGAGTTGAGACGAAAGGAAAATGTGGGTCGTTTCGAGCACGATCAGGAGTAAGGAGTCCCAATGAAGCCATTTGTGACTTATGTGTAAGAAAATCGCCATAGATCAGAGTTTTCTCAAACGCTTTTACGGATGTGTTTTTGGATGAAGTGGAAAGGAAGGAAAAAGACAAGACTTTTTATATTCGACAAAGGTCCAACCAGACTTAAATAAAAACCATCCAGACCGACAAAGATAAATCTGTCTGGATATAACTTGGCAAACATAATGTACTCTTACATCTACAGAGGTCGAAAAACCTCAAACCGATCAAAGTATCGGGGGGCTGAGCACCCATTCTCACATTAGTAGAGATCGAAGCATCTCATCACCAATCGAAACATCAAAGGCATGCGGGTCTATCAATTGTTGGAGTTGGGAATAAAGCCTGGCGAGATCAAAGCATCTCATCATCGATCAAAGAATCAAAGGGCTGCATGTCTATCACTATTAGAACTGGGAATGAAGCCTGACGAGATCGAAGCATCTCATCATTGATTGAAGCATCAGAGGTCAATAGGTCTATCACTATTAGAGCTGGGAATGAAGCCTGACGAGATCGAAACATCTCATCACCGATCGAAGCATCGGAGGCCTGCGGATCTATAAACTGTTGGAGTTGGGAATGAAGTCTGGCTAGATAGAAGCATTAGAGGCCTACAGGTCTATCAATTATTGGAGTTGGAAATGAAGCTTGGCGAGATCAATGCATCTCATCATCCATCGAAGCATCGGAGGCTGTAGGTCTATCACTGTTGGAGCTAGGAATGAAGCCTGATGAGATCGAAGCATCTCATCACCGATCGAAGCATCGGAGGCCTGCAGGTCTTAAAACTGTTGGAGCTGGGAATGATGTCTGGTGAGATCAAAGCATCAGAGGCCTATGGGTCTATCAATTATTGGAGCTGGGAATAATGCTTGGCGAGATCGAAGCATCTCATCACCGATCAAGCATCAGAGGCTTGTGGGTCTATAAATTGTTGGAACTGGGAATAAAGCCTGGCAAGATTGAAGCATCTCATCACCGATTGAAGTACTGGAGGCTTGCAGGTCTATCAATTGTTGGAGCTGGGAATGAAGCCTGGCTAGATCGAAGCATATCATCACCGATCAAAGTATCGGAGGCTTGCAGGTCTATCAATTATTGGAGTTGGGAATGAAGCCTGATGAAATCAAAACATCTCATAATCAAAGTGTTAGAGGACTCAAGGGTATGAACATCAACCACAAATGTTCAGATAGGGATCGAAGCATCTCCAATTGAGGCATCAACAGGAACGAGGGCCCATACATCAAGGTAAGCCCGACGATGCCCAGCAGACCAGGTAAGTAAAAATGCATGCATAACTTTGATAGACTTGATTTTTTTAGACACTGCATAAGCTTAAAAAATTAGGGGCGACTGTAGAAAATGTATTTTTACATCTAGCCCGATGATGAGTCTCCTACAACAATGCTCTAAATATTTGAGAAGTTGCAAGGTTTAGTGTGGGAAAAGTTGGGTTCTATAAGAACATGCCTAGGATCAATTAAGCATAAAATTTGTGTGAATAATCAAAGTAAGTTACGGAAAAAGTACTCACATTGATCGGCAATGAGGATGTAGGATTTCAAAAAAATTGCTCCTTTATGTAGTGCTCCAAGATCCTCTTTGTATGGATGATTTAGCTCCAAGCTTGAACTTTTTGAATTCCAAACTCAAAGGATGTTTGCCTATCACCTTTGTATGATTCTTTAAGTGCTAGCTAAAGAAAAAATTGCAACAAATTCTTCCTTGTGTTCTTATTACATTTGGCAAAATGCAAGAAGAATAGAGAGAGGGATAGTCACGTTTTGGAGAAGAAAAGAGAGTGAAAATGTGATAAGTGAAAATGATTTCAAAAATTAAAGACATATACCAGACCTTAGTTAGTAAAATGTCTTTCACCTTTTCAAGATTGTGTAAGAAACAAGTTACCATCAAATCTAACTACTTCCATCAACCAAAAGGTGATGAGATAGACTTGGTGATGTGACTTGTCTGGGCCCCACTTGATTCAAAATCCGAGTAGGCCCGCAAACACATACTGGGCTCGAGTTCATTAATTCTGAATTAACGAATTTTCCGTTGCGACGTAATTAAATCAAATTTAATTTAAATAATTATGTCTAGCAAAATTACTATTTAAAGTTGCTCACAAATTAATTCTAAATTAATTCGTTCGGCCGAATTAAAATCCAATTTTAATTCCGTTATGAAATCTAATTTCATTTAATATATCGAATATATTATTTTATCGATTAATTCCGAATTAATCGTCCTCTCTTTATAAATTGAATTATATCCCAGATAAAATCTTTCCGCAATTAATCCTAGATTAATTTTCTCTCTCTTCTAATTAATCCCAGATTAATTATGTTCGAGTCATACGTCATCGGTGAATCTTTGGGAAGTGACCCATGAGATCCCTGGATATGTTTGCAGTAAATCCGGTCGTCGGACTATCCGAACACGTGTGTACCTCGTACCACGTTCTTACCGATTTACGAGACATGGTTGGCTTCTAGCAAAGCGTCGTGCCTACCTAATTCTCCACAAATATTCTTTAAGGAATATATAATCTATAACAGTCGTAGTTTACTTAGTATTGCGTATTACGATCCAGTATCGATATCACATGCTAGGCCTAGGGCTGGAATTGTGTCTGCCCCGTATGAAGCATATATCGGATCTCTGGTAACTAGTCTCTATAATCGGATAATCATGACCTAGTCATATTATCCCGATGACTACAGTACTAAAGAGTACTAGTTTCGTATCCTACGTGATCATCATCTCCATATGACTGGTGTAGACACTGCATTTTTGCATATAAGTCCCTATGATGAGTCTCATTTAGAGGCACTACCTTGAAGTTGCGGAAGTCGCTAGAAACGGACGTTGGAAGGGGAAATTCAGAATAAGTATGTCATCAGATTCATTCACAAGTTCACTATTTTCGTTCGTGCTGCATTCGTGACCACGTTCGAATGTCAAGCAGATTACGGGCGTTCTTGTAGCGTTCGAATCGGCGTTCGAACGGTGTCGGTATTTCTGGTTTTGCTGCTAGCCTCACATCCAAGCCCAATTAGCCCACCAAAGCCCATAAAACACATCCAAATTAATAAAATGCATATTTAACACATGAAAAAATTAAATAAAATCTAAAAATCATATACCAATTAAAATAAAATCATGCCTAATTAAAATCAATCAAATATATTATATTCCTAACTAAACAAATTTCATGCCTAAACAAAACAAATTAATATATAACCTTCCTAAACAAAGCATAATCTTGTCTCCAATAAATCTTTGGTTTTCCTTGTTTAACACTAAATCAAATCCTCCTTTATTGCACAAATCATTTCATTACAAGTGGTATAAGTAAGGGACCATTCTGAACCCAATGGTTTGAGGTCTTCCCTTGCGAGGGGTGAGTGCGGCCTTAAATCTTTGTCCTAGTTCACACTGGGTGGCGACTCCATTATTCTCCGGTTTAGTCCCCCGCGGGCTACTCCGTACTCCCAACCGATCCGCGAGCCCGGAACAGCATGCGTCGCCCAGTTTCTGTGTCCCACAACTGGAGTGATACTTCCATCTTGACATCACACCCAATACACTACGATTCTCAGTATACCTAGAAGAGGCGTACACAGAACCTGTTAAAGCCCCGGATGACCAAAACCAAAGTATACTGATTGTCGCAAGTATTAGCGATGCAAGTCTCAGACACATAGTCATACTACCAATAGGATTCTGAGGGGTCTATCCAGAGCGAAGCTGTTTCCGTACCATCGGTAAACAGAACCTTCTATTACACTTGCATGAGTATTCAATACCCAAATATATGAGAATTATGTTGTTAAGCTTCCATAACGCGCACAAGTGTAATACTATCATATTCCGCATTATCGATGTCCAGTCTCGATAATACTACGACTAGAGATATTTAATGATTAAACCTTACGTGGATTAATACTGTATAATATCTTTTTAATCAGGTACTAATCATTTGGACTCTTATCATTTATATATTCCGGTAATCCAATTACAAATGATAAAAGAACAATTTCCTTTGTCGCATAGTTTATTTGTACAACAACACCGTGTTCTGTAAAAATAGTGATGCTATGGGTCATAATTGTCCAACAATTTCCCACTTGGCCTATAGCCAATCACTCAAGTGCCCTACACCTGAACTATATACGGGTCGCTCAAATTTCTGCTGAGAAACAGCTTTCGTCAGCGGATTTTCAATGTTATCATCTGATCCAATTTATTCGATCATCACATCGCCACGATGTATGATCGAACAAATCAGATGAAATAATTGAAGAATATACTTGGATCGTTGATGAGACCGCGGTTCCTTAGCCTGCGCTGGAGCCTAGCTCAGCTGCTAACAGAACTACACCTAATCCAATTAGGATTATATAGATCCAAAATGCTTCTTTTGTTGCCTCAGCTACAACAATGTTCCTATCTTGTTGTTTATACGACAACAGTATCTTGTTTGGAAGATTTCCAGCTCACTGTTCCGTTATTCAAACTAAATAAGTACCCTAATGGCGACTTAAAGTCGTCTTTGTCCGTTTGGAAACTTACAGCGGTGAACCTAGTCACCTCAAGTTCTTCTTCTCCATAAATTAAGAAAGCATCCTTAGTTCGTCCAAGATACTCAAGGATGTTCTTTACATCAACCCAGTGACCATCACCTGGATTGGCCTTATATTGTCTACATATGCTCAAAGCATATGAGACATCAGGTTACATAAATTTCAAAAACGTACAAACTCTGGGAGGGTAGTCAGTAGCTTTCTAGATTTATCCCAGTAGATCTTTATTCCTAGAATAAAGCCTGCTTCTCTGAGGTATTCTATAGAGAATTTTAATGAAAGCCAAGCTTTCACACCGATTATATAATATGGGAATATAATTTCCAAGAAATAATATGTCATCAACGTATAGGACAATCATTGTCAGTGCGCTCCCACTAACCTTCTTATATACACAAGAATCATATTTGTTTTGAATTAAATCATATACCGTTATGATTACATCAAAACGATAGTTCCAAGAACACAATTCTTGCTTCAATCCATAAATGGATCGATTAACTTGTAAACCTTGTTTGCATATTTTGGCATGACAAAATCGCTAGGAATGAGTAATGCTTGTTATGCTGGATATAAATTATTTTGAGTTATTTCTTTACATTATAAGACATGGGGATCCCCTTTTAAACCTTAATATTATACTCGCATCAATAAGGGACCATTTCGAACCCCAACAGGTTTATGGTCAGACCTTTCAAGGGGTGTAGTGTGGCCTTAATCATTACCAATGTCTCAAACTGGGTGGCGACTCATTTATTCTCCTACCTCGCTCCTACAATTATACTTTGAAAAATTCTCACCCATTTGCCGTTATTCTCGTTGAGTTATTTAGTAAATTTTTCGCCATTACAATTCCCCCCTAAAAATGATTTGTCCTCGAATCATATTGAATACAGAAGGAGACATATATCTTAGTAGGCAGGTTACCAACCCTTTGTACCCACACCATATTCTCTAATAGTTTTCTAGTCTTCATACTACTGCCACACTACTGGAATCCTATCGACCTGTAGAAGTCCTCCACCTTTTGATCAAAGGTTGCTGCATTCATTTCTATATACAAAGGATCTCGCATGAAGCTTCGTCCTAGATAGGGAAAAACATGATTCATATAACTTTCTCCAAACTCTTATAAATTCTCAGAATTACTTCAATAAATATAAGTCTAGGCTTTCCTTCTTTTTTTTTTTAACAAAAAACTCATTATTCCTCGCTTTGAAGCTTCCATAATATCAACCATCTAAATTTTCTTTGTCCTGATCTATATACATTTCTTGTTAGCTCGATGTTGTTTCTATCTCTTTCTTATACCATTATTCTTCTTTCACTGCCTTTGATACTAAATTAGGTCTTAACGACCTCTAGAGTTCCACACTTCCTGCTAAAATAGGCAATAAATATAGCCATGCATAGGTTTGCCCAATAACTATCTTTATATGTATATGTATATATATATGTACCTGTATATATATGCTCCATTAGTAGTAAGTGTTCTTATACTATCTCCTATTGCACAGGCTCTTATCATTACATGTATATTGTAATCCGTTTAATTATTGGAAACAGTTTCCTAAACTTTGGTATAGGTTTTGAACATACATTGGAGGTTACCATTATAGTTATTCTATGCAGTAGCACCATTTTACTCTCGTATACGAACTGAATTATCTTGTCTGCCAATTCTTAAATGGAGTCGTATTCTTTAGAGGTTCGGGGGTCTATCTTATTGTACCTCTTCTTAGGGCTAATGCGGTTTGCAATCTCCTTATCAATCTCGCGCTTTTTGTTTTCCCTTAATCACGAGTAATACACCATTTCCATCGTTCTATAGTGTCCATTTCCATGGTTCATTATCTGAAGAATATTCCTAATTTGTCGCATAATAAGAACATAAATTTCTTCCAACAACTGATGTGTTTACTCTAATTAGTTTGGCAATATAACCTTTCTATTCCGCTTAAGGGAAGTCTTTTGTTGACATAACTAATAGAAAAACCCATATATTATCCTTAGCTTCTTAAATCATATTATTTCACTTGTAGAAGTTAACTTTCTTCTTATCAATGTCATTAGTTATACTCTCTTTATCTGAAGAACTGTTCCACTTAATATTTCTTCGTTATGAAAAGGAAATTCCAAATAAGCGACTTACGGTACTCTATTACCTCAAAAGATAGCAATGATATAGCTCGTTATCAATCATTGCTTATCTTATTTCGCCTTAATCTTTGGATATTTACGCCAATTGCTTATTTATTATCTTATGCCAAGGTCATCTCTAATGATACTTAGAAATCTGTCTTCGAAAACTTACTAAGGAACTCGGAAATATTCCATATGCTCTTATTCATTGCAAAGACAAGACAAGCTATTCATGGAGGTTACCATTACAACGATCTTAAAAGGCTTGGTTATACTGTTCATATTATTCACGAAAGTTGTGGGCATCATTCTATGTCTACGACAGTGCAGTAGTTTGCATTGTTCTTAGCTAACCTAAAGTGTTGTTTCCAAAGTGTCCTTAATCTTCATGCTAAATTGGCACCATCCTGACTTGTATTCACTTTTTGAAAGAAGTCATTACTCTTCATGCACCAAATTGAACTAGCTCTTAATTCTTGATGACGGTTATCCCTTCGTAATAATGTCTGTATCGCATTATTCATGAAAAAAGTCTCATCATCCTTGTCCTAGAAAACACCACGGTATTCTAAGGAGATATGTTGAGATATATAATAGCTCTATCATGTTTGCGCCTTCAGCTCGCTTAAGTCTTATCAGGATCGTTCTATACGGAGAAGTTTCTTTAAGCGACATGCTTAAAATTGAGTCTACACAGGTCTTGATCTCCTCTGCAAGGAAAAAACTTGATGACTCATTATGTAGATCTAAATGTCTTTGGTGAGGTTTTCTATTGACCAGTAGTACCAGGGGTGCTAGAGCTAAATGGGTTATAATTGGGGGTAGTACTAAGTGTAGGCTTGTGGTTAGGGTTCTCATCGGTTCTTGCCTATATATTTTTATCGACTATCATCATAGAAACGATGTTATCTATCTTTATAACTTATGTACGAATCTAACAAAAGCTCTTCCCTTACTGGTTAATATTCTCAGTGTAAAAGGCGCGCACCTTTGGATATTCCTTGACAACCATCACTTGCTTTAAAAGCTTATAAAGACTAACCTACTAGGTTTGCCTATCTTGATGCGCTCGGTCAAGGTCGAGCTTAATCAGCGAGTATTTATTGTGTACTTGGATTCAACCGTCCTTTACATGTCTTCAAAAGGTTATCATAGTGTGGTAATCTCTTGCTCCGCGATATTCCCTGTCAAACCCATAATTCAGTTCGAGGGCTGATATGCCGGTCATAGGAGCCGATATGGTGGTCACGGTTTAAACTGTTACTGAATATTTGATCGTTGAGCATTAAATCCCTCTGACTCATCGGTGCGGTCACCGGTATAGAATCTTGTATGTAACCAGCCGATTCTAAAACATAAGTAAATATCCTTCTTACTAGTATGAGGACCGATATACCAATTTCGATATTTTTGAAATAAAAGATAACTGGTATAGTACCGCTATAGAACCATCCCTGATTTAGATAATCGATATAAGATCGTTATATAGTTTTTTCCAGTTTTAATAGCTATATCACGAGGGTCTGGAACACTGATATGTCGGTCTCGGTTAAATAAAAATGGTCAATCAATTCTAAAATTATGGACCTGACTCTAAATGCTCAATATAAGAAGTCATCGAGACTATTAGTTATCTCATCCTTTCATAGAATTCTTAGTCTCTAAGAGATCCCATTACAAAATGAATGACATCCAATCTCAATGCCCCAGTTGTGCACTCCACAGTTCCTTTTATAGAGGATTTTATTATTTTTGAGGGGCTTATGATGTAGCAGGTTTACTTATTGGTTGGAACAGGAAAGCTACCATTAAAAGATTATGAGTATTGCCAGGTGAGCCAAAAAAGAATACTACTAGGAGGATAAAAGCACTAAAGGTGTTCAGATTCTGGTATTTGAGTTCAATCTTGCCGCTAACGGATTAGAATCAATGTTTGCTCATTACTAAGGTTGCTATATAGCTCACTTATTGCGTACTTGTTTGGGATAACTATTATTCTTCTAAATTTCCCTCTCTCTATTCTTGTTCCTGAACGGTTTCGGCTTACTACCCATATTACTCCACACTAAGGGGCGTAGCTAACTCTCATTGTAACTCGGCACCTTGCCGCATATTCACATATCATATTCTTAGCTCTGATTAGAAAATTATCTACGAATAGGATAAGCTATCTTTATGTGATGTTCAAATGTAGATGCATGCATACTTGAGGATCGAGGATGTTGGAGACTAGGAAATGAACTCCAAGGAATTCAAAAAACACAGCCAAATACCAACCAAAAAATTCTAGATGCGGTTGGGCATACTATATTTGTCAATGAGTGTTGTGATTGTCAATCCTTGGAACCACGGATCTGATTGATGTCCAGCAGGATGTGAAATTAAAAAGACATGTCCAAACGAATATAATTCAAAATATATATCCGGTCAGACATGTATCCAGTTATACCGAGTTGTCAATGACTATGCAGATCTTCAGTTATTGGAATTACTGGCATAAATATGTCAAGTCAGATGAATATTCCAAAATATATATTCGGTCGGATATGTATCGAGCTGTAACTAATCCTACAGAGTGGCAATCACCGGAGAATGGGAAGGGATCCTATCTCCCCTTCCCTTTTCAGCTCCTATCTTTTATTTTCAACCCCTACCATGACACTATAAAAATAGGCTTTCCCCTTCACAAAAAGGGGCCGGAATCTAAAAAGACTCTGAAATATTGAAACTTTGTCCTAAGAAAGCCAGAGAGTGATAAAAATAGAGAGAGAAGCAGTGAGAAAATCCCCGGAATCCTCCATTTTCAACAAGCATCCAAGGAATATCTTGGCCTTCAGAAGTTTTTTTCAAGCCAAACTACACTTAGAGGTACGACCTGAGGGCACCATTTCTGTCATTTGCATTTTTGAGTTTCGATACTGACATAGTATCTCAGTCCAGACGTACATGACATCCGACCGAACATGCACACACATTCGGTCGATGATTGACATATCAAGCCACGTTTACTGCTTTCTTTAGTTTATTACCGCCCTTTATCATCCTGTTATTATTTAGTTATTCTGTTACTGCATCTTGTTAATTTATTATTGTTTCATTATTGTATCTTATTTTATCTCACGCATGAATTTATCACACTGTTATTTTACTATTGTCTTACATGCATAGTTATTTCATTATTAATATGGATGTTATTCCTTGCGTTTAGTTTATAATTATCTATTTTCTTATCCACGAAGGATGTCTGGCCTGACCTATCTTATCTCCGGCCAGTTATGCTAGTAGTAATTTATATCCGAATATATGATCCCCGTTAGTATATAGGATGGAAACTTGGACGTAACTTCCATGGCTGATTCCGAATGGATGGTAATATAGTCTACACTCGGGATAAAACTCCACGTACCAATGGGAGGATGGTTATTCCATCTTTCATGTTTCTATGTCTGTATTGCACTGCTTTCTGCGTTTTGAATAGCCTTATTTACTGTTTATTGAACATTTATTACTTTGCTAATGTACTTTTCTTATTTAGTTATTACTTAACATTTTAGGATTTCGTTTTATCGTTTTAATATTTATTGTCGAATCTGTTGCTTTTGGTATATGTTTTCATAATTTTGGCTTACGTAGTACATCCGATCAGACTCCCAATAAGTTCATTCGGATGTTAATTTCATAATAAATATCCTGCCCACCATGGGTGATGTCCGGCCAGGCCTCCTCGAGGCCAGACATATGAGAATCATGCTCTAATTTGTTTAGTTGTTATTTTGCTACTACTGTAATGATTTCTGAACATTTATTCACTTTTATTTATTGTTCGTGATTGCGAATTATATGTTTTATTTAATGTATCAGATGTTATTACATAATAAGATATGGTGATACCTATTTTGAACCTAAATATTATACTGGCATCAGTAAGGGACTATTCCGAACCCAAATGAGTTTAAGGTTGGACCTTACGAGGGGTGTAATAAGGTCTTAAATCATTCCCAGTGTTTCATACTGGCTGGCGACTCCTTCATTCTATGATTAGCTCCCCCGTGGGGCTATCTGTACTCTCTACGGGCTGCGAGCCCAACATTATCATTGTCACCAACTTCATAGGCATAGCGGTAAACCTCGGTTCGCTCCTACAGATGGCGACGCCACTGGAGATAGAGAATCAGCCTTGAAAAAATGCCTTATATTATTTATGGCAAGATTGAGGTTAACTATGTCTTCATCTTTTGCATACCCTTTTAAACCCCGATGGCATTGCATATTGAGAAATTGCTTTCAGTCAAGGCGATGGATTGGCGTGTGATGATAACCATCACTTGTTGGCACGTACCCTTAGGTATAAACAAGGTGCGTTCTTTGGTTGATTGAACCCTTGGGTGGGCTGACCTAGTTATAAACAAACATTCCCCAATGAGAGCCTAAGCCTAAACCCTTAGTAAACCCCCATACAAGCCAATAGATGTTTTCCCATAGGAATTAGCCTCTCTATTGATTGTGTTTGGGCAATAACAATTTGAAGTGGTTTGAACCTTTTACTGTAAGATGTAAACTTGTTGCGCCTTTTCAACTATGACAAGTTTGCATTTCATGATATTTGGGTCAACTACTTGGAAATGTATATAGGCCAACTAGTATGGAAAACCTTGTTGGCCCTAAAATGTTTAATTATAATCCAAAAATGCCAAAGCATAAGTCCAATACCGGAACTGACTTTCATTTAGAAAGGTACGCCTTGTTTTTGTCCTTTAGATGTTCCTAAATATATCTAAGCCCATTCAAAATAATTGTGACTACTAAGGTTCCAATTTGTCATTTTTAAACAATGACATGGTCCTCATATTAGGTTTAGTTATTTGTAAATGGGCGGCCTTGTCACATCCCGGAAAATCCAGGCACGCAACCGATAGCAGAAGGCGTTGCCATCTCCATATGCCTCATAACGTGTACATACATAATGTGTCATGATTAAATTGTGCTAACTAACTTTTATATATATATATATTATATATATATATATATATATATATATATATATTGTCATACAATGAATATGAACTGCATATATATCGTGATCACATGCGTGCGTGCATAACTTAACTTGTTGATCGTGAAACATACATTCATGCGTTCATGGCGTTCATATATAACATGCATATGTGACTAAACTTGATAAGCTTGGTAAACATTTTGGCATGATGTACCCTAAACATCATGCAACCTGGATCAATTTTCAGCATCATGAGTAGACCTGTCTATGTTATTCATATACTACAACATAACCCAGCATGCAAAACAACCTCATACCGATAATAGAACTCTAAACTTGCATAAACATGCACTATGATCACAACAAGACTTAGGCATACATAACATGATTATACAAACGTGCATCCATAACTCAGTCTTATGACCTAACTTGATAAAAATGTAAACTATGGGGCCATAATTATTTGAACTTGATGATCGTGATGTTAATGACTACTGTGTTGGACAGTTATGACCCATAGCGTCACTATTTGAAAAAGACATTATGTTTTTGTACAAATTAATTATTTAGCAATGGAAATTACCTTTTATCATTTCGTAATTAGATTACTTAAATGTGCGAATGATGAAAGTCCTTATGATTAGTTCCGGATTGATAAGATATGAGACAGTATCAATCCATAAAGGTTTAATCATTAAATATCCCTAGTCGTAGTATTATCGAGACTGGACATCGATAATGCGGAATAGACTAGTATTGCACTTGTGCGTGTTATGGAAGCGTAACAGCATAATTCTCATGTATTTAAGTATTGGATATTTATGCAAGTGTGATAGGAGGTTGTGTTTTACCGATGGTACGGAAAACAGCTTCGCTCTGGATAGACCCCGCGGAATCCCATTGGTAGTATGACTATGTGTCTATGGGAATCCGCATCAGGGTAGGTGTATTTGGTCTTAACCTGAGACTTGCATCGCTAATACTTGCGACAATCAATACGCTTTGGTTTTGCTCGTCCAGGACTTTAACAGGTTCTGTGTATGCCTCTTCTGGGTTTATTGAGAATCGTAGTGTATTGGGTGTGATGTCAAGACGGAAGTATCACTTCAGTCATATGGAGATGATGGTCACACAGGGATACATAACTGGTTCTCTAAGGGTTGCAACCATCGGGATAATATGACTAGGTCATGATTATCCGATAATAAAGAGACTAATTGCTAGAGATCCGATATATACTTCGTACGGGGCAGACACTATTCCAGCCCCAGGCCTTGCATGTGACATCCGATACTGGATCACAATACGCAATACTACGTATACTACGCCTGATATAGATCATATATTCCATTAAGAATATTTCTGGAGAATTGGGTAGGCATGGCGCTTTGCTAGAAGCCAACCTTGTCTAGTAAATCGGTAAAAACGTAGTACTTGGTACGTACGTGTTCGGATAGTCCGACGACCGAATTTACTGCCAACATATCTAGGGATCTCTTGGGTCGCTTCCCGAAGATTCACTGATGACGTATAATTCGAGCTTAATTAATCTGGGATTAATTACGGAGAGACTTTATCTTGGATAAAGTACTATTTGAAGAGAGAGAAAGATTAATTTTGAATTAATCGATAAAATAATATATTTGATATATAAACGAAATTAGATTTCGACGCGGAATTAAAATTAGATTTTAATTCGGGCAAACGAGTTAATTTAGAATTAATTCGTTAGTGACGTAAATAGTAATTTTGCTAGGCATAATTATTTAATTAAATTCGATTTAATTACGTCACGACGGAAGTTCGTTAATTCAGAATTAGCGAACCCGAGCCCGAGAGTGTTTACGGTCCACTCTCATTTGGAATCGAGTGGGGCCCACATGTCACATCAATTGTCACATCACTTGTCACTTTAAAGTAGCTTTATTGTGATGTGTTTTGGTGAAGTTATTGGTAACTTATTCAACACTCCAAAGTCATAACTTGATGGACTTTTACCAAACATGGATTTGGTATATCAATTAATTGTTTTTTGAAAACAATTTACACAAGTCATTCTTGCTCTTTCTTGACCGAAAAATGATAAGCATTTTCTTCTTGACCGAAAATTGTGAAGGAGGAAGTGAAGAATTTTGTTGCAAAATTTTTCAAAGAGCTAGCACTCATCAAATAATCATACAAGGTGTTAGGGAAACTAATTCAAGAGCTTGGAATCCACAAAAGCTTAGAGCTTGGACAACATTTCTTGAAGAAGTACTTTGGCCGAATCTTGGAGCAATTTTTGTTGTTTGACGCATCCTGAAACCGATCAATGTAAGTTGTTTCTGCCACTCTTCTTTGTTATTCATTCACATTTTATGCTTGATTTGATCTTGGGATTAAACCTAGAAATCCAACAATGGTATCTATGAGCAATTTGAGCATGAAATGAATTAGGGTAAAATTTGGGTAAAATCAATTTGAGCATGATTTGATAAAATTGATTGATTGAGTATGCTTGAATGATGATTTTATGAAGTTGTATATGATCAATTTCTTGAAATATTGATTGGATCAAATTTTAGCCCATACATTGGCTTGGCCGAATGTAGTAATTACCCTAGGGTCTTGGTATTTTTTGTTTCGTTGATCATTGGATGACTTGAAACGATTGGGAAATGTCGATTTAAAATTCAATCGGATTGAAAAATGAAATTGGACAAAATAACCATTGAATGCCGAGAGCCTTATGGCATGTAATGAGTTGATTTTTTACTCAAGAATGTTGGACATTAATTGAATAAAAGGATACATAATTAATTAGTTAAATTGTATTTTGGAAATATTAATTTGGGTAATTAATTGATGTATTACACTTAATTAATTGAATTATAAAATTTGGAATTTTAAAATTTGGTTAATTGGGCTTGATTTTGAATTGGGCTTGAAAGTGTTGTATTTGGGCATAATGGGCTTGGTTGGGCCAAGTTGGTTTAGGAAAATTGGATTGGATCCAAATTGGGCCTAAATCATTCCATTAAGTCCAAATATAACAAATGGGCTTTAAAAGTTTAATTGGGCCTTATGGGCCGAAATTGGTTTTCTTGGCAAATGAGGGTGATTCCTTAATTGGGCTTGGTAATTGGGTTTGACCCATATTGACCAAAGCCCATGCCTGATGAAATCAAATGAAAGCCCATCGGACTTTAATTAAACAAACATTGGATGTTAGTTGGGCTTTGAGACCCGATTAGATTAGATTTGGAATCTAAGTCGTTAAAGCGCATTAAAAAGTGTAGTTATTTAATTTGGAATTAAATAAATGAATTAGTATTGAATACGAATTAAATTAGATTTAACGAGTAGTTCGATATAATTCAAGAATTCGTACTTTGAGTACTTATTCTCAAACGAGTTGGACTCGCGCAAAAATCAAATCGTTGTTTGAACATTGGATGATCACATAATTCAAAGACTAATTAATTGGATTAGATTGGTTGAATTGCATGCTATGATTGAATATATGGATGTGTTGAATGAATAACGTATATCGGATGGATATTAGAAGGGAAAGGGCAATTTTAGAAATTGTTGTAAATTTGGAATTTATAAATTGGACCTGCGTGTCCAGCCTTATCTTTCATTATTTCTTTGTATTCTCTTCTCACCTAATTCCCCTCAATGTAATGAGATTTCTATTATTGTATTATGTAATTGGGTAGAAGTATAATAGTGCTAGCCGGGGAGAGGAAAGGGAGTGATTTGTTCTAGGAACAAGTTGTTAAATATCCATCCGCATATCGTTATTAATTTACTTTCGCGCCTTATTATGTGTTTAGAATGCATGTTTAAGGTGTATGATGATGAGACCTAACAAAGATAATAAATTGGTTGCCAATTTACGCGAAAATCCCTCAATTCATATTAAGCGATATTTCCTTCCATTGAGTGATTCTTACTCAAGATCCAAGATTGGCATTGGTTTGTTGGCCAAAGTCAAGACCTTTGTCAATCGCGGATGTGTTTGAATCATGAAGGCTTTGTTCCATATCGGTGTCTTGTCCAAGTTGTGATTTTTTTGCCAAAGTCAAGATCACTTCTTGTCCATCGACATTGATTACGAAGCTTTCCACGTCAATGGGTCCCGCTTAACTGGAATCATTAAGTTTATTGTGCCAAAACCAAGGCTTAGTTGATTCAGAGGAAAAGGTTAGGAAAATATATTGGATATATTGGCATATATATTGTATATATGTTTCGGACTTGGAGGTCCACCTACCGGATTTAGGAATTGGATGAGATCTAATTGATCTTCGAGATCTACCTAGTTAAATATCATACAGCTTGTTGGCCAAAGTCAAGGTTGTGTGTTATTTAACGGGATCCTAGCCCACTAGGAAACTGGGTTTCCCGAGTACTCGACAGAGGGTTAGAGGCTCACCGAAAAATAGTGGGAGGCTAGTATTGAATTTGCAATTTCGTTCAAATACTTAGCTTTACGCGCTTTCAAATATTTCGTCAAAATTATTTTATTAGTTGGACTAATATAATGTTATTTTTCTTGTAACAGTTGGACTGTACCCTATATTGTTAATTGGATAATTAGATTATCGCAATTAAAATGACTGGAAAGAGTAGTGTCTGTGACATCATCATTGGCGATAATGTCTTCAACGGCACTAACTTTTGCGATTGGGACTATAGAGAGACCTCTTGGGCCTAAGCCCAGATCTGATCAGTTGCTCGAGCTAGATCTTTGGAAGACACATAGTGATGACAACACAACTGCTCAATCTATCATGCTTGCTGCTATGACTCAGCAATTCCGTCGAGAAAATAAGGGATTGGATCCATATACAATGTTGGCGAAATTGAATGATCTGCACCGTTCTAATCTTAGATCGCAAAGATATGAGTTACAGAAGAAGCTCTTCTGTGCTCGGATGTCGGAGGGTAAGTCTGTTGAACATCACGTGACACAGATGATTGCCGATATTGAGCAGCTTGGACAAATGGGGATTGTCTTTGAGATAGAGACCTCTATATATTTGATCTTGCAGTCTCTCCCCGACACTTGGAGTGGGTTCATCATGAACTACAATATGATGAACCAAGAGCAGACTCTTGGAGAGCTGATGTCCATGCTGCGTGAGGCAGAGAAGGAACTTCTTAAGGGCAAGAAGCACGAGGCGCACTTCGCTTCTACATCTCGGACTCCGAGTGCTGGGCCAGGGAGACTGGAGGCATCAAGAAGAAAAAGAAAAAGAATGGCAAAGGCAAAACGTCAAAGGCTTCTGGGAAGCCTAAGGACAAGTCTTAGGATGTATGCCTACAGTGCGGGAAGCGGGGTCACTGGAACCATGACTGCAGCGAGTACAAGGCGTTCCAGAAGGAGATAAAGGCGGGCAAGGCACCGACCTCATGTATGTTTGTTATAGAAATAAACATGACTACTTCTAGTTTTAAAAATTGGATTTTTGATTCTGGTTGTGGTACTCACATTTATACTGATGTGCAGGATCTGCGGAATAGCAGGAAACTGGCGTCAGGGGAGATTGATCTACGTGTTGGAAATTGGACATCTGTTGCTGTTTTGGCCGTGGGCATTTTAGTTTTGGAACTGCCCTCAGGGCATGTACTTGAACTTTTGGACTGTTATTATGTACCTAGTTTGACTAGGAATATTATTTCTATATCTATGTTAACCCAATGTGGGTATACTTTTATATTTCGAAACACTTGGTGTTTTATGTATAAAAATGATATAGAAATTTGCACTGCTGATGTAAATAATGGTCTATATATTTTAAATATAAATAAATCTCAACCATATTCTGTAACAAACAAAAGACTTAAAGTAAGTCATAAATATGAAACTTATATATGGCATTGTCGTCTGGGACACATAAACAAGACTCGCATATCCACACTTTCGAAGAGTGGGTACTTGGATGAATTTGATCCAAATTCATATGACGACTGTGAATCTTGCTTATTAGGCAAAATGCCTAAGTCACCTTTTAGCGGTAAATGTGTGCGTGCCACCGAATTGTTAGCCCTAGTTCATAGTGAAGTTTGTGGGCCCATGTCTAGCCAGGCTAGAGATGGATACAAATATTTCGTAACCTTTACGGATGATGCATCGCGTTATGGTTATGTGTATCTTATGAGACACAAGTCGGAAACTTTTGAGAAATTCAAAGAGTTTCTACACGAAGTTGAAAAACAGACCGGTAAAAGTATTAAGACATTACGGTCAGACCGTGGTGGCGAATACTTAATCAATGAGTTTCTTGACTACTTGAAAGAATATGGTATTCTTTCACAGCGGACTCCTCCTGGAACACCGCAATTAAACGGTGTGTCCGAACAGAGAAATCGAACTTTGTTAGACATGGTAAGGTCTATGATGAGTCGCACTGAGCTACCTATTTCCTTCTGGGGAAATGCATTAAACAGTGCAATACTTATTTTGAATAAGGTTCCGTCAAAGTCTGTTCAACAAACTCCGTATGAGATATGGACAGCACAGAAACTGGGTTTCTCATTCCTGAAGATTTGGGGATGCTGGGCATACGTCAAACGTTTGGAAGGTACCAAACTTGAACCCAAATCGGATAAATGCCTATTCGTAGGATATCCTAGGGAAACCAAAGGATATTACTTCTATCACCCACAAGAGAACAAAGTATTTGTTGCTCTACATGCGGTTTTCCTTGAGAAGGAATTCCTAAATGCAGTGCTTAGTGGGAGGAAAGTAGAACTCGATGAAAATTAGAATGATACTGTTCCTGGCATAGAATCCTCAACGGAACATGAACAGTTCATCAGGGATGAAGCTGTACCACAATCTTCGATTACACAAGGACCGCGTAGGTCGGAGAGTGTCAGGAAACAACCTGAGAGGTATGGGTTTATGATCTCACCTCATGTAGATATTAATCTCATTGAGGATAACGAACCGGCTACGTATAAGGAAGTGATACAAGATATTGATTCCACTTTATGGCAAAAGGCCATGAAGTCCGAAATGGATTCCATGTACACCAACCAAGTTTGGACACTGGTTAATGCACCAGAAGGCGTAAAGCCTATTGGATGGAAATGGGTCTTCAAGAAGAAGACCGACATGGATGGAAACGTACAAACATATAAAGCTAGGCTTGTAGCGAAAGGGTATCGTCAACGACATGGTGTCGATTACGATGAAACTTTCTCACCCGTTGCCATGATTAAATCCATTCGGATAATGCTTGCGATAGCTGCATATTTCGATTACGAGATATGGCAGATGGACGTCAAAACTGTTTTCCTTAACGGAAACCTTTTGGAGGATGTTTATATGCAACAGCCTGACGGTTTTGTCGTGCCGCGACTTGCAAACAAGGTATGTAAGTTAAATCGGTCCATTTATGGATTGAAGCAAGCATCGCGTTCTTGGAACCAACGCTTTGATGAGATCATAAAAGAATATGATTTCTGTTGACGGCTGATTTTGGTCTCAGGGGCAATATGGGAATATCACTCCCGAGACAATCCTCTATCAATAGTGAATTTGTTTGGTTATGGGGGACCAAAAGCAAATTTAGCAAAAAACAGATAAACACACCATCAACAAGGAGATTTAACGTGGTTCGGTGGAATTGGATCCGACCTACGTCCACGGGCACAAACAGGATGATACTTTTATTATTCAAACACTCTTCTCAGCTCTGTTTCTTGTTTTTTACAAGTCTGAATGTAATGATTCTGATCTCAACTCTACCTTGCTCTCAACTTGTTGCTCTTATTCTCTCTTTTTTTTGTTCTCCCTTTCTCTTCACTCTACCCTCCTATTTATAATGGTGAAGAAATCATATTCCTATTTGTACAAGAATTTCCTAGTTGAAACTATTCCTTTTTCCATAAGGATTCCTAGTCAAAACTATTCCTTTTTCCATAAGGATTCCTAGTCAAAAACTACATTTACTTCCTTTATCATTCTAGGACATTGGCTTACTAGTTTACCCCATGAAAGTAGGATAACTTATTATCTTATCTCATATGGATAGAATGCCTTATTTTCCCGAACATGTCTTGCCATATGCTCGGTCTTCATGTGGTCGGTCATAATAGTCTTTTGTACTGAAAATGCTGCTGTCGACCTGATAATTGCCCGGTCATCTTGAACTCAAGTGCTCGGTTACTAACCGTAAAGTTCCCGGCCCCTTACTGTTGACTCTTTAGTGGTCGGGTCGGCATCAATAATCTTGACTGAGAAGTGAATTACCTTTTTTACCCCTGTCGTGCTACTTAAATAACATAGTGCCTGAAAACACCATCAACATCTGTCCCCTAGTTCTCGGTTCCAACGAGTATGCAAGTTGGTGCCGGGAACTATATAAAGATGGTGTGCTGATCGCCTTGCTGGTGGTCGCTCCAGAAATCACAGAGAAATTGCCTTCGCCATCAACTAAGTCTTCTGTTTCTATCTTCATATCCTCGGTTATTGGAGATGCTGACCCTATTCTGAACGATTCTCCACCTCAAAGCAAATTGCTTACTTGGGTCGTTCCATCAGGAGATGAAGTTCCTCTTGTTGTCCAAACTAAAAATGACTCATCTTCTGTAATATCTGTACCAGAGATTTGGAGGTCCTGACCCCTAACTGATCCAATCTCGATTGTGAGGAGAAAATTTTGCCTCTGAGCTAACGATGATGTGCTCGGTGGCATGTGATCCTGTCTCGAGCTGTGAGAGATGCTCGGAACTGGGGGAATGTTACGTCCCCAGTCCGAATGACTGACTCGGTGGGACGCAACTCGACCCCGAATGAAGAGAGGCACTTGGACCTGGGGGAATGTTACGTCTCCAGTCCGAAGGGATGATTCGGTGGGACGTAACCCGACCCCGAATGAAGAGAGGCACTTGGACCTGGGGGAATGTTACGTCTCCAGTCCGAATGGCTGATTCGGTGGGACGTAACCCGCCCCGAATGAAGAGAGGCACTTGGACCTGGGGGAATGTTACGTCCCCAGTCCGAAGGGCTGATTCGGTGGGACGTAACCCGACCCCGAATGAAGAGAGGCACTTGGACCTGGGGGAATGTTACGTCCCCAGTCCGAAGGGCTGACTCGGTGGGACTTACCCCGACCCCGAGCTGAGAAAGGCACTTGGACCTGGGGGAATGTTACGTCCCCAGTCCAAAGGGCTGACTCGGTGGGACGTACCCCGACCCCGAGCTGAGAAAGACACTTGGACTTGGGGGAATGTTACGTCCCCAGTCTGAAGGAGCCGACTGGGTGGGACGTAACCCGACCCCGAGCTGAGAAAGACACTTGGACTTGGGGGAATGTTACGTCCCCAGTCTGAAGGAGCTGACTCGGTGGGACGTAACCCGACCCCAAGCTGAAATAAACATTGATCTCGGCGGTACAAGAGCAGACCCGAGCCGGAAAGAAACATTGGTCTCGGCGGTACAAGTGCAGACCCGAGCCGTAAAGAGACATTGGTCTCGGCGGTATAAGAGCAGACCCGAGCCGGAAAGAGACATCGGTCTCGGCGGTACAAGAGCAGACCTGACCCGGAAAGAAAACATCTGACCTCAGTGGAACGAATCCAGCCTTGAGTTGATTAACCAAGTGGCCTCGGCGGAATGAATCCAGCCCCGAGCCGATTAATCAAGTGGCATCGGCGGAACGAATCCAGCCCTTAGCCGATTAATCAAGTGGGACTTATTCAGAAGGGAAGTGAATCAACCTTTTGAAACCCTACTGAATCTGGCACGGGCGCCCCTTACCAGACCAGTAAAAAACAAAAACAAATCTCTGGAAAATAAAATTAAAAGGTGGGGGTGACTTAGCACTTGTCCCAAAGCAAAACTTTTCACAAGTGTAAACAACAGCACAGATGCCTCAAAACAGCGTCCTGTCCGAGGCCTCCAAAACACAATTCTGAATCTTTCATTCAGTGTCCAGGCGAACCAGGATTTGGATCAGGAGAGCGTTTGAATGGTAAGGGCACATCCTCTATACGTCGGGTCACTGTGGAGCCTGTGTATTGTACGAGGGCCCCTCCTTACCACGCTGGAGCAGGCACAAGCTACAGGGGCGTAACGCATCCCCGTGATGCGCCTCTCTTGGATCCAAATGATGAATGGATCAAAGAGTGTCCGAGATACTAAGGGTATATTCCTCCTTAGGTCCGGCATCACTGGAGTTAGCAATCGTCACGGGGGCATCATCATCCCCCGTGCTATGCTTTCCCACGGATCCATTACATCGGGTAAGTGAGGATCAAAGAGTGTTCGACACATTAAGGGCATATTCCTCCTTATGTTCGGTAACACTGGAGTAAGCAATCACCACGGGGGTATCATCCCTCCCCGTGCTATGCTTCTCACGGATCATATGCATCGAGTATGTCCCTGAGGACCCCGAGCCAAGAGAGATACTTGGTTCTGGGGGAATGTTACGTCCCCAGTCCGAAGGGCTGACTCGGTGGGACGTACCCCGACCCCGATCTGAAAAAGGCACTTGGACCTGGGGGAATGTTACGTCCCCAGTCCGAAGGGCTGACTCGGTGGGACGTACCCCGACCCCGAGCTGAAAAAGGCACTTGGACCTGGGGGAATGTTACGTCCCTAGTCCGAAGGGCTGACTCGGTGGGACGTATCCCGACCCCGAGCTGAGAAAGGCACTTGGACCTGGGGGAATGTTACGTCCCCAGTCCGAAGGGCTGACTCGGTGGGACGTACCCCGACCCCGAGCTGAAAAAGGAACTTGGACCTGGGGGAATGTTACGTCCTCAGTCCGAAGGGCTGACTCGGTGGGACGTACCCCGACCCCGAGCTGAAAAAGGCACTTGGACCTGAGGGAATGTTACGTCCCTAGTCCGAAGGGCTGACTCGGTGGGACGTATCCCGAGCCGGAGCTGAGAAAGGCACTTGGACCTGGGGGAATGTTACTTCCCCAGTCCGAAGGGCTGACTCGGTGGGACGTACCCCGACCCCGAGCTGAAAAAGGCACTTGGACCTGGGGGAATGTTACGTCCCCAGTCCGAATGGCTGACTCGGTGGGACGTACCCCGACCCCGAGCTGAAAAAGGCACTTGGACTTGGGGGAAAGTTACGTCCCCAGTCCGAAGGGCTGACTCGGTGGGACGTACCCCGACCCCGAGCTGAAGAAGGCACTTGGACCTGGGGGAATGTTACGTCCCCAGTCCGAAGGGCTGACTCGGTGGGACGTACCCCGACCCCGAGCTGAAAAAGGCACTTGGACCTGGGGGACTGTTACGTCCCCAGTCCGAAGGGCTGACTCGGTGGGACGTACCCCGACCCCGAGCTGAGAAATGCACTTGGACCTGGGGGAATGTTACGTCCCCAGTCCAAAGGGCTGACTCGGTGGGACGTACCCCGACCCCGAGCTGAACGGCCTCGGCGGAATAAGATCCATCCCCGAGCTGTTTGAAACATTAAGGGTATATTCCTTGTGTTTTGGGGGTTGTCTTCTGGATTCTCTTTCTACACGGCGGGGGGCGCCCTCTCTCGTGGTCCTTTCTCTGATGGTGTTCCCTTTTCGGGATACTTTCTCTTCGTTCTCTAACAAAACGAATTTTCGGGCCACCTCCAGGGCGGTTGCGTAGTCCGGGGTGTCTTGGATCCTTAGGTGGGTCCATAGCCTCCCGATCTTCAAGGCTCCCTTCAAGCTTTCCAGGGCCTCGGGGGATTCATACCCTCCGACTTCGAGTACCATATTATGGTATCTTTCAATAAATATCTTCAAAGGTTCATCGTCTCCTTGTTTCATAAGCCTTAGTTCTCCAATGTCTTTCTGGGGACACAAGCCCCCTTGAAGTGTCGTATGAATGACTTTCTCAGTTGTGTGAAGCTGCTGATGCTTCTTGGGGCTAGGCTTCTATACCATAGAATGGCCGGTCCGGCCAGAGTTAGGGGGAACACTTTGCAGATGGCGTCCCCTGTTACCCCTTGTACCTCCATTAGTAGGACGAAGCCTTCAATGTGGGTTTTGGGATCGGTATGGCCTTTGTATGGCGCCATGGTTGGCATGCTGAATCTTTTCGGGAATTTCTCTGTTTTTATTTCTTCTGTGAGGGGGGACTCATCTTTGCCGTCCTGGACATCCCCTCTGTTTGTATTGGGGTATACTCCCCATTTGACGAGCTCCTCCCGCAGCCAAGATTTCATGCTGCTGTCTTTGGTTCCATGCCGCCTCCTGTGGTTTCTTTTTTTTTTTCTGCTATCTTGGGAGTGGTGCTTCTCAGGGTCGGTATCTTCTCGTACTTCTTCGGTATATTCTTTCCTCTTCTCCGGGTGCTGTGAGGGCTATCGTAGGAGGAGTCTGGTGATGATTTGTCATCCTCTTCCTCCCATGTGTCCTCGGTCTGGGAATCTCTCTGCACCACCACGGATCTTACCCTGTAGGGATCCCTCCTCCGGGGTCTGTCGTCCTCACTTATATCGACAATTCTCTTTCCTTCCGCTATTTCACTCCTTCGTCGGCTAGTCCCGGCCTTGAATTTTCCGTCGTGCGCTCCTTCTATCTTTTCCAACCGGTCTACTATGGTTTTTAGCAGAGTCTGGTTTTCCTCCCTTTCTTTCCTCAGGTTTTCCTCGATCTTCTCCATCCAATCCGCAGCCGAGCTCCCTGACGATCGGTGGTTTCCGCCTTCCGCCATTGTCTTACTACGCGAGTTGCTTTTTGTTCTGTCCCCACAGACGGCGCCAACTGTTGACGGTGGATTTTGGTCTCAGGGTAATACGGGAATTTCACCTCTGAGGGAATCCTCCTTCAATAGTGAATTTGTTTGGTTATGGGGGACCAAAAGCAAATTTAGCGAGAGACAGATAAACACACCAATCGACAAAGAGATTTAACGTGGTTCGGTGGATTTGGATCCGACCTACGTCCACGGACACAAACGGGATGATATTTTTATTACTTAAACACTTTTTTCGGGTCTCTTTCTGTTTTCTACAAGTCAGAGCTTGAAGATTCAGATCTCTAATTTTTGATGCTCTTTTTTCTTCTCTGTTGCTGTTCTCTCTTTTTTTTCTCTACACTCCTATTTATAATGGTGAAGAAATCATATTCCTATTTGTACAAGAATTTCCTAGTTGAAACTATTCCTTTTTCCATAAGGATTCCTAGTCAAAACTATTCCCTTTTTCCATAAGGATTCCTAGTCAAAAACTATATTTACTTCCTTATCATACTAGGACATTGACTTACTAGTTTACCCCATGAAAGTAGGATAACTTATTATCTTATCTCATATGGATAGAATGCCTTATTTTCCCGAACATGTCTTGCCCTATGCTCGGTCTTCATGTGGTCGGTCATAATAGTCTTTTATACTGAGAATGCTGTTGTCGACATGATAATTGCCCGGTCATCTTGAACTCAAGTGCTCGGTTACTAACCGTAAAGTTCCCGGCCCCTTACTGTTGACTCTTTAGTGGTCAGGTCGTCATTAATAATCTTGACTGAGAAGTGAATTACCTTTTTTACCCCTGTCGTGCTGCTTAAATAACATAGTGCCTGAAAACACCATCAACAATTTCGTTCAAAGCGAAGATGATCCTTGTGTATATAAGAAGGCTAGTGGGAGAGCACTGACATTCATTGTCCTTTATGTTGATGATGTATTGCTTATTGGTAATGACATTCCCAAGTTAACGTCGGTGAAAGCTTGGCTTTCATTGAAATTCTCCATGAAAGATCTGGGAGAAGCAGCCTTTATTCTAGGAATAAGATCTACCGGGATAGATCTAGAAAGCTGTTTGGACTCTCCTAGAGTACGTACATTGACAAAGTGTTGAAGAGATTCAACATGGATCAGTCCAAGAGGGGATTGTTGCCAGTGTCACTTTATCTAAGGACATGTGTCCTAAAAGTCAAGATGAGAGAGACAGCATGAGTCGGATACCGTTCGCCTCGGCAGTCGGATCGATCATGTATGCCATGATATGTACGTGACCTGATGTCTCCTATGCTTTGAGCATGTGTAGTCGCTATCAGGCCGATCCAGGTAAGGTCACTGGATGGCGATGTGAAGATCGAGAAGGTTGCATCAGAGGACAACATTGCAGATCCGCTGACGAAAGCCATTCCTCAGCAGAAGTTTGAGCGACATGTACATAGTTCAGGTATTAGATGCTTGAGTGACTGGCTATAGGCCAAGTGGGAGATTGTTAGACAGTTATGACCCATAGCGTCACTATTTGTAAAAGACATTATGTTTTTGTACAATTTAATTATGTAGCAATGGAAATTGCCTTCTATTATTTCGTAATTAGATTACTTAAATGTGTGAATGATGAAAGTCCTTATGATTAGTTCCGGATTGATAAGATATGAGACAATATCAATCCATAAAAGTTTAATCATTAAATATCTCTAGTCGTAGTATTATCGAGATTGGACATCGATAATGCGGAATAGACTAGTATTGCACTTGTGCGTGTTATGGAAGCGTAACAGCATAATTCTCATGTATTTAAGTATTGGATACTTATGCAAGTGTGATAGGAGGTTGTGTTTTACTGATGGTACGGAAAACAGCTTCGCTCTGGATAGACCCCGCGGAATCTCATTGTTAGTATGACTATGTGTCTATGGGAATCCGCATCAGGGTAGGTGTATTTAGTCTTAACCTGAGACTTGCATCGCTAATACTTGCGACAATCAATACGCTTTGGTTTTGGTCGTCCAGGAATTTAACAGGTTCTGTGTACGCCTCTCTGGGTTTATTGAGAATCGTAGTGTATGGGTGTGATGTCAAGACGGAAGTATCACTTCAGTCATATGGAGATGATGGTCACACAGGGATACAAAACTGGTTCTCTAAGGGTTGCAACCATCGGGATAATATGACTAGGTCATGATTATCCGATAATAAAGAGACTAGTTGCTAGTGATCCGATATATGCTTCGTACGGGGCAGACACTATTCCAGCCCCAGGCCTTGCATGTGACATCCGATACTGGATCGCAATACGCAATACTACGTATACTACGCCTGATATAGATCGTATATTCCATTAAGATATTTCTGGAGAATTTGGTAGGCATGGCGCTTTGCTAGAAGCCAACCTTGTCTAGTAAATCGGTAAAAACGTAGTACTTGGTACGTACATGTTCAGATAGTCCGACGACCGGATTTACTGCCAAAATATCCAGGGATCTCTTGGGTCCCTTCCCGAAGATTCACCGATGACGTATGATTCGAGCTTAATTAATTTGGGATTAATTGCGGAGAGACTTTATCTTGGATAAAGTACTATTTGAAGAGAGAGACAGATTAATTTGGAATTAATCGATAAAATAATATATTTGATATATTAAAATAAATTAGATTTCGACGCGGAATTAATATTAGATTTTAATTCGGGCAAACAAGTTAATTTAGAATTAATTCGTTAGCGACGTGAATAGTAATTTTGCTAGGCATAATTATTTAATTAAATTCAATTTAATTACGTCGCGACGGAAGTTCGTTAATTCAGAATTGGCGAACCCAAGCCCGGGAGTGTTTGCGGGCCCACTCGAATTTGGAATCAAGTGGGGCCCACTTGTCACATCAATTCTCACTTTAAAGTAGCTTTATTGTGATGTGTTTTGGTGAAGTTTTTGGTAACTTATTCAACACTCCAAAGTCATAACTTGATGGACTTTTACCAAACATGGATTTGGTATATCAATTAATTTTTTTTGAAAACAATTTACACAAGTCATTCTTGCTCTTTCTTGACCGAAAAATGATAATCATTTTCTTCTCTCTCCCATTTCTTCTTCTTGACCGAAAATTGTGAAGGAGGAAGTGAAGAATTTTGTTGCAAAATTTTTCAAAGAGCTAGCACTCATCAAGGAATCATACAAGGTGTTAGGGAAACTAATTCAAGAGCTTTGAATCCACAAAAGCTTGGAGCTTGGACAACATTTCTTGAAGAAGTACCTTGGCCGAATCTTGGAGCAATTTTTGTTGTTAGACGCATCCATAAACCGATCAATGTAAGTGTGTTTCCGCCACTCTTCTTTGTTATTCATTCACATTTTATGCTTGATTTGATCTTGGGATTAAACCTAGAAATTCAACATACTGCAGGTTCACATCTTGTCCTCCGCACGCGTGAACATGAAACCTGCAAGATTGAGAATGAGAGAAGTAAATCGTATGAACGATTTAGTAAGTGAACAAAAAAGAAAAATTTTACATGATATTATATACATAATTAATTGAAAAGCTACGTCAAACCTAGAACGTGAATTATGACGTGATTTATACATGATACATGAAAATATATCATGATTTGATATAAACATTGAAACATGATATTGTGAACATGACATAAAATAGAAAACATGTTATGACCTAGACCGTGACATGAACTAGTCTTGAAATTGAAAATTGTAACGTGACTTGAAAAATGTAAACTTATCATGAATTGAAAACATAACTAAAAACATGACTGAATGTATAAACATGTATGCAACTGTAACATAAAAACGTGTCTATAAAATGTAATACCATAAACATGATGTTGAAAACATAACTTGAACTTGAATTATATCTTGAGTACATATTATATTGTTGGAAATGGTGATCGAGCACCATTTACTTTTTGTATGAATATTTATTATTTATGCAATGTAATATTTTCTTTATCATGATTATTTATTTATTTGTATGGTAATTTCTTACTTTTATTTATATATTGTAAATCTAAGTGTTAGATTACTCTAAGAGTTAGAGATTTCGAGTTTCACTCGGAACCTTAAATGAAATTAGTAAAGACCCGAGAGTTACAATATTTGGTGATATAGTTGCAAGAGTTGCAAATGGTGTTGAGAAATATCACGCATTCTCTCGAATATAAATTATTCATGGTCTAGATATATTGACATGGGTCGGTCATTATATTAGTAAGACTATTGCCTTGTCTATATATGTAATGGACATATGGTTTGTCTCAACAAACTGTCAGCTTAGTGGAAGTTCGTATAGAAATGCAGATATTCATTAGTGGAATGAATATCGAACAAACTAATAAAAGATGACTAATAGATATTCCATAAAACTGTCAATAGTTGTCTTTTCGAGTTGAGTAGTTATTGTGGTCCTTTGACTTGAGACACCACAGTGGTCTTATGAGTGATCCTCTGTGCTTGATATCATGTATGTCAGAGACCTTTTATTGTCTGACCTCTGGATGACTGTTAGGTATAGACCGATGCTCACGAAGATCGGTGTATGTTAATATGAGGATTCGTCAGTCCATATGGTTAGATTATGTTTCCAGAAAATTTCAGAGTATATTCCATTAATCTTATAGCCAAAAGTTTGTTGAAGAAATTGTTTCTTTAACATTATAAATAATATTGAAAAAAGTTTTGCATATATTATTTATTAATGGAATATGATTGTGAAAAGTTATTATATATTGAGTAGATAAGGTTTTGACAGTAAAAACTATAACCTTACTCAATTGGAGACGGTAATGACGAAGGGATTATACATTAACGTTTTAACCTCGACTTGTATGGTTCGACGTGTCGTGTTGTTTTTAGTCATGATTTGTAGGTGGGCAGAACTTCATGAATATGTATACGAATATATGATATATATATATATATATATAAGTAACAACCGAACGTGAGCCTAGAGAGTTCCATTATATTAAGTTTACTTCACTAGGGCGATTTTCATCAAATGTTGACAAAGTATTTTTTTTGGGTTTTAAGGATTAAATTCTTTGATCCGATAATTCATGAGATGAATTGAATTAATTAATTTTATATCAATAGTTAATATAAGTTTATTGTATAATAGATGTAAATTTGATTTACATTAAATTAGTAATTAATTAGTAAATTAATTTAATTGTTAATTAATGTACAAAATTAATTACTTGGCTTATACAAATAAAGGTTTTAATTAATTAAAGTAACTTTAGTTAATGCAATTGAATATTTTTTGTTAAAGTAACTAAATCATTTTATTGTGACTAAGTTGACTAAGTTGGTGAGATTAATTTTTAACTTTGGTCAAGTTAGCTTTTTGAAACATGTAGTGTAGAGAGAAGATGTCATTAAACCATGGTTTTTTTTTAATTAAATGATTTGTTTTTGTCTTTCCTTAAAATAACAAGAATAGAAAAATACAAAGGGGGCAACATCTCTCTCTTCCTCACCCTCACTGCCGAGACTTTGAAGAAAGAAAAGCTACTGGTTTTGTTTTTGTTTTGCTCTCAAAATCAAGCCAAAACTCTCCCAAATATTACCCAACAAATAATCAAGTCCATGGAATTAATCCCTAAGTGTTAAGGGTTAATCTATGTTCTTGAAGTTTTTCTTTTTCCTAGGGTTTTTTAAGTGTTGAATTTTTTGGAAAAGTTTGTTGTCATTCTTGAGTGATCAAACCACCTTTTGATCACCAAGATTTGTTCTTGGAGAAGCTCAATTTGGTGGAGATAGAAAGATTTCAAAGGTTTAAATTGCTTGAAGGATTTGGAAAAGCTTGGATGCAAAGCTTCAACAATTGGCAAGGATTGAAAGCTTTTGTTGGTAAATTTATTTTATAAATTTATTGTTGGGTTTTGTTGATGAAAAAATTGTTTATGGAATTGTGAATAATTATATGCATGAATGTGAGGAATTATTAAGCATTAATTTTATATGCTTGGATTATATTTGACAATTGTTGGATATATTTGATGCTTGGATAATTTTATTAAGTGTTGATAAAATTATTAAGTGTTTAGAATATTTATTTAAGCTTATGGAAATTATTTTGATGCATGGAAATTAATATATGATTTTAGTGCATTGGAATAATTTTAAGTTTATGGAAATAAATATTTTAATAGTTTTTTTGGTATGGCCGATAAAAAAAAAAAATTCCTCTGGATTAGATCCCGCGCGCGTTCTGCGCCTCGGCATATCCATTCTTCCTAACAAGTGGTATCAAAGCGATACATGCTTTTAATTATTAATGTTCCTTACAATTTTTTTCTTAATTGTATAAAATGCCCATGCATACATTTAATAGTAGATTACATGTTTAGACATTTTATTGTACATGCATACATTTAAATATTTGTATGCATTTGAGCTTGTTGAAATCTCTACACTAGATCTAAGTGTCAAAATATTACATAGTCCGACTTGTCTATACGGTTTTAGTTAAACCATTATGATTATTCACAATATTGCTAAAGCGTGAGGGATTGATTGTAATGTTTTTTTCTAATCCGGTTAAGCATGAGATAAGTTGAATCTAAGAGAAAATATTATCCAATATTGCAAAAGCGTGAGGTTAATATTAGTATCCTACTTTCGACTATAGACAAGTTGATCTAAAAATTGAATTATCCAATATTGCTAAAGGGTGAGGATAAGATTCGATTTTGGACCGAATGCAAGAGTTGCATGAGATGCAATTGACAATGGTTGTCTACCTCTCGAATTTACAATGGTCAATATTACTAAAGCGTGAGACTTTTGTAAATGTCAAGAAGGATCTACTTCTCATTGTGAGATTTAAGAGTTAAATTTCCATATTCTTGTTTGTAGAGATTATAAAGAATATGTAAGACAATGCGAGGGCACTTTATAGAAAAAGTAATTCCATACTCTATTTAGTGTTTTTTATCATGATATTTAAATATTATTTTCCGCTTAATTTTATTTTATCTTGTGTAGATAGAATGTCTGTTTTGAACCCGCTTTGCATATACTTGATACGCATAGCCTTCAGGGTGCTGTTAATTATAATGTTTGGCTCATTAATCTATGAATTCTCTGTCAAGCGGAGCAACTAGAATATGTTCTAGATCGCCCAGTACCCGCAAGGGTTTCGGATGATGCTTCAGATGAGGAACGTGAGACGTTCAAAAGATGGAAGGATGATGATCAAAAAGTCCGATCATACATCTTGGGATCTTTGATTCCAGATCCATCTTGTTGCATATGAAGGAACTATTTAGTGATCGACTTTAAGTCTTTCAAGGACTTTAATGTTAACTTTAACATGCATAAGATGCTTCCCACCTAATCTGAGTTGCACAATATGTTGCTAACGGCTCAAGATGACATGAATAAAAATAGTTCTGCATTCATGGTCACTGATGCTTTTTCTTCTGGACCTTCTCAGGCTTCTCAAAAGCTGGCTGGGAAGAAACATAAAAAGAAAAAGAAAGTTGCAGGTAAAGGTCCTAAGGTTGCTTCTGCAGGGGTTTCTAAACCAAAGGTGAAGACAGATGTTGCAAAAGGAAAATGTTTCCAATACGGCAAACTTGGACACTGGAAATGCAATTGTCCAAAGTATTTAGCTTCTTTGAAGAAAGCACCCTCAGGTATTTGTTTTCCTATTATTGACATTACACTTGCTTTTGATTCTAGTTCGACTTGGGTGTTAGACACCGCTTGTCCCTCTCATATTTGCAATTTATTGCAGAATCTGAGGGAAACTAGAAGATTAAAGTTGGGAGAGATCCGGCTACGAGTAGGGAATGGAGATTCTCTACAAGTAGAAGCAGTAGGAATTTTGTTTTTGAAACTCTCTGATGAATGTAATATTAAACTTAATAACTGTTATTTTATGTCGTCTATGATACGACAAAGTATCTCACTTCCTGTACTTGACAACGAAGGATTTCATATAAATATTAAAGATGTTCTTTTGAATTTATATGATAATATGAATGTTTTGCTTGTTTCATGTCCCATGGTTGATGGTCATTACATTCTAACAAAAATTCATGATGCTTTTAATATAGAGAAATCTAAAAGGAAAAGATCGGATGAAATAAATAGCACAGAAATGTGGCATATGAGATTAGGTCATATAGGCATAAAAAGCCTAACCAAACTAGTTAAGGATGGTTTGATATCGGATCTAACCATAAAACCTTTACCAGTTTGTAAATATTGTATTCAAGGTAAAATGACCAAATCCTCATTTAGTGGTGTTGGACACCGTGCTAATGATTTATTTGAACTTGTACATTTCGATAAATGTGGTCCAATAAATCATGCTGCCATGGGTGGATTTCAATACTTTGTAACTTTTATCGATGATTTGTCACGATATGGTTATATGTTTCTTATGAAACACAAATCGAAAACTTTTGAAAAGTTCAAAGAATACCGATTTGAAGTAGAGAAACAAACTGGAAAACTCTTGAAAAGCCTTCGATCAGATTGGGGCGGTGAGTACATGAGTAGTGAGTTCGTGAGTTATTTAAAAGAGAATGGGTATCTCGCTCAGTATGCTCCTCCAAACACTCTTCAACACAATGGTGTTTCGGAGAGGAGAAATCAAACTTTATTAGATATGGTTCGATCGATAATAAGTTTTATTGATCTACTTATATACTTGTGGGGCCATGCTCTAGACACTGCCGCTCATCTTCTGAACAAAGTTCCATCGAAAGCCGTTCCGACCACTCCGTATGAGTTATGGACTGGAATGAAACCGAGTCTTAAGTATGTTAAGATTTGGGGTTGTTCTGCTTATGTAAGAGTTGCACAGCGGGATAAACTTGCACCTAGAGGGTACAAGTATCGATTCATTAGATATCCTAAAAATTCCATAGGATATCAGTTCTATGATCCTGAGAACCAAAATGTGTTCATGGCTCGAAAAACAACTTTCTTAGAAACATAATTTTTATTAGAAAGTGCAGATCATAGAATGATTGATCTTGATGAAGTCAATCAAAGTAACATTGAATCGACGATAGAACCAGAAGTTCAGGAAAATAAGATACCTTTGACACAACCACCTCATCGGTCACAAAGGATATCGAGACCCCCTATCAGGTACAGGACGACATCTGACGATGCCCTCGATGTTATCTTAATCGAAGAAAAAGATCATTTGACCTACAGAAAGACGATGTTATACATCGATGCGGAGAAATGGCTGGAAGCTATGAAATCCGAGATTGCCTCAATGCATTATAATCAAGTCTGGGACTTGGTTCCGCTTCCCTACGAAATTGTTCCTATCGGTTGTAAATGGGTTTACAAGAGGAAGCGGGGACCCGATGGAAAGGTTGAAACTTTTAAGGCCCGACTAGTAGCAAAAGGATATACTCAGAAATCTGGTATTGCTTTTGAGGAAACCTTTTATCCTGTAGCCATTTATTAGCTATTGTCGCACATTATGATTATGAAATTTGGCAGATGGATGTGAAAATGGCTTTTCTGAATGGAAATCTTGAGGAAGATATCCATATGGAACAATCCGAGGGATTTGCATTCGCCAAAGATCCCAATCTGGTATGTAAGCTTAAAAAGTCTATTTATTGACTTAAATAAGCTTCCCATAGTTGGAATCTTCATTTTGACGATGTGATCAAATCGTCTGGTTTCATTAAAAACGAAGAGGAATCATGTGTCTATAAAAAGGCTAGTGGGAGCATGGTAGTCTTTTTAGTGCTTTATGTTGATGATATAATTTTTATCGGAAACGATATAGGTATGTTACAATCTTTCAAAGCCTATCTAAGTAATAATTTCTCCATGAAGGATTTGGGAGAGGCCTTTTATATATTAGGTATAAAGCTTTATAGAGATAGAGCGAGGATGTTGATAGGACTCTCTCAGTCCAAGTAAATTGATTTGATCCTAGAAAGGTATAATTTTGTTGAATGTAAGACAATCAATGTGCCTTTTAAACATGGTATTCATCTGTCTAAGAAAATGTGTCCTAATACAGATGATGAAAGGGATAAAATGGTTAGCCAACCTTATGTTTCCGCCATTGGTAGCATAATGTATGCCATGTTATGTACTAGACCTGATATCAGCATGGCTATAAGTGTTACAAGTCGTTATTAGTCTGATTCGGGTCAGGACCATTGGATGGTTGTGAAACATATCTTGAAATACCTTAAGGGTACAAATGATAAGTTTCTCATTTATGGAGAAAATGACTTACAATTGAGAGGTTACACGGATTCAGATTTTCAATCTGATCTAGATGATAGAAAGTCTACATCTGGGTTTGTGTTTTCTCTCAATGGCGGTGCCATTAGTTGGAAGAGCACTAAGCAGGGTTCGATTGTTGATTCCACCACCGAGGTAGAATACATTGCTGCTTCTGAAGCCGCAAAGGAAGCTGTCTGGATCAAAAAGTTTATTGCGGAGCTTGGAGTATTCCCATCTATAGTAGATCATATTCCATTATACTGTGACAACAATGGTGCGATAGCTCAAGCCAAGGAACCTCGCGCTCATCAGAAATCTAAGAATGTGGAACGAAAGTATCACATAATTAGAGAAATTTTG